>JADLOZ010000498.1:0-50000 GCA_017562165.1 Ectropis grisescens | reverse complement strand
CACAAATAAAATATTTGTGTGTTTCAGAGGGTGCCCTGTCGATCGAGGTGTGGGGCCACCGCTCGGCCGGGTTCAGCCGCGCGCGCGGCTGGGAGGTGGAGCAAGCGCAGGCGGCCAAGGCGCGCTCGCTGCAGGACCGCTGGGCCGAGCTCACGCGCAAGATACAGCTCGCCGTCGAGATACACGAGCTCAACGACCAGGGCGAATACGCGCCCGTCGAGGTAATCTCCTTTATTACAACCTGTATAAAGCTCTAACTCCTTCAGTTTTTGGTGCGCGGGCGCGTTACTTAAATTGGTGGGAAAACGGGTGTCGGGTTACGAAAGTGCGTTGGTTACGCTTCGGCTTGTTAAGTGTCGCCTTACTTGTAACCCATTTGAAACCATTACTCTCAAGGACGTTTCTAAGACGATTCTAACGACTTCATCGTATCATTTGTTCATAATTATTGAACTTCAAATGTAAACTAACAGGTTTGACACTTGAGCTTAAGTGTTTTTATTTTAGGTGGTCTAGAAGCAGTAGCTCCTAAACCATCTGTGGATCACAGGGGGACATGACCCCCAAAGTCAACGTTAAATTGAAAAATCTAAAAACTTACGAAATATCGAATAGTACATATGTTAGTTTTTACAGCGAGGAAACAACTGGAACAGAAACTACGCCAGTAAAATCACGAGAAGTAATGTGGTTTACTCGTCATATCGTATTATTAAGTGAACCTCCCCCAAAATTGAGGCTGCCACCGCTTCTGGATCATGCCTTCTACCGCCTAACTAACTCGGCTTTGGCTTTGCTATTGCCATCTCTATCATTACAAACGAATAAAAAGAGAGAGAAACAACAAAGCTAGTTTTCGTTCGGCGGAAGACCCACCCGCAGGTCGTACCTACACTTTTTCATATGTGTCTCATTTGAAAGGAGTTGTTTGGGTTTAGGTGGTGCAGCGAGCGGACATGCTGACGGGCGGCGTGTACCAACTGCGTCAGGGCCAGCAGCGGCGCATCGCCGTGCGAGTGAAGCCGGCGCACAACTCCGGCACGCTGCCGATCATCTGCCAGCACATCGTCAGCGTCGAGGTCGGCTCCGTCACCGTCAGGTAATGGAACATGAAGAGTCCAAATCATTACCTAGCACTACACTGCGCTCGTCACCCAAAGATCTAAGATCTTATATCTCTAAGGCCTGTAATTTCTCTGGAAACATTGCCCTTCAAACCGGAACACAGTAATGTTTGCACATTACTGCTTGGCGGTAGAATAACTGGCAAAGGTGTGGTACTTCCCCAGGCGGACTCTGCCAAGAGTCCTGCCACTACAGGTAAAACCTACAAGTAGTACTAGAAGTGGATATCCACTACACTCTCGCTTGGTAGCTTTAAATTTAGGCTCAAACGCTGCCTTATTATTAATCTAAAAAAAATGTATGATCTATACATTACCATGGATACTTTCACCGAAAACTACAAAAAGTTATGTTACTTGCTGCTACGGAATACGGACGTCTTCATGGGCGAGTCCGGCTCGCATTTGACTGCTTTTGTTATCTACATATATGTAAATGAATATCGTATATGTGGAACGGTCTTTGTGTTGATTACGTGGATCAATAGCAACGCAGTCAAAAGTCTATATAATAGTAATAAATAAACGTGTATTGTTTCCAGGTCGCGTCTCCAACAGCCGCTAGACTCGTATCAGGACGAAGACCTGTCCGTACTGCGCGAGCGGTGGAGCGAGGCTCTCACGCGGCGCCGGCAACATCTGCACGCTCAGCTACAAGTAAGCTCTCAACATTATCATCAACAAACAGCACACTAAATGTTACTATGCTACATGTGCTAGGACTCGGGGCCTTCTTTCGCATGGATTCTAGGTACATTTCGGTTTCCTCACGATGTTTTCATTCACCGTTTTAAGGTAGCGGCATTAGTAAAGACTTTACTCGGGTATAACCTTACCAGAAGCAGCCCACTTTATGTTCGCACTGCTGGGACACGTAGTCTTGACAACGAGTGGACTTTCGGTTTAACTCTCTCCTTGTGAGATACCATAATTCACCAAGTTATTCAAGTGCAGGTTGGCGGATGACACATGTCCTCGAAAGATGTATTTCTTGGACCATCCCGGCTTCCTTCAAGTTAAAGAAAGTGCCAAAAGGCTCATAGACAACGATACCACTGTTCGAAAAAGGCTTCAAATTAAAGTCTTGAACATCGTCGCATAGTTGCTAGCTTGCCAGTTTTTTACCAAATGAATTTCGGAGAGTGTGCAGTTGGTCTACGTAGTTTAATACCATCTTACCATTTTTCGAATTTCTCGTAGCTCGAAAAAGTGGCATCGTTCATGGTTGATTTTACAAAGATTCGATTAAGGAAGTTTGACTTCATTTTCATGGATATCGGTTTTCTAAATACGGACAGTCCGATAGAAAAATTTATAAGTCAAATAATTGAAAAAAAAATTGGCAGTCATAGAGATTGCCGATAGAAGGGAAAACGAATAACTCGGAATTTGATTGCTCACTTTGGAAACTACGCGATCCATCAATAAACCACCTAGATCATCCGACTTTACCCGAAGATTTCTTTCATTTACGAGCGTGATGACTGAGCTCAATTCACAACCCACAAAAAATATGTTTGTGGTGCCCCAAAAGAAGTTTTCACTTCAATAATCTCTATATATAAAAATGTTATGTTGGTTTGTGTACGCTTTAAAAACTCAAAAAGTTCTGCACCGATCGAGCTGAAATTTTAGAATGATATACAATCCGCCTCAAGGATTGTTTTTATCAAATTTTTGCATCACAATGTGCCACAGCGAAGCGTAGCAGGGTACAGCTAGTGTATGTATAATTTCAGAAACTGGTGAACATGTCGCCGTCGATGAAGAACGAGCGCGACATCGAGCGCGAGCAGTCGCTGGTGGAGCAGTGGGTGTCGCTGACGGAGGAGCGGAACGCGGTGCTCGTGCCCAGCCCCGGCAGCCCCATCCCCGGCGCGCCGGCCGCCTGGAGCCCGCCGCCCGGCATGGAGCAGCACATACCCGTGCTGTTCCTGGACCTCAACCGTCAGTATACTCTCTCACTCGGGCCGCTCACTCTATGTATACAACGAGCGCCACATCGGGCGCGACCACTCCATTCTCGATCTCAAACGTCAGTTTACTCTCACTCTGACTGCTCACTGTACGCAGTGGCGGCGCTAGGCATGGCCGAAGTGGGCTATCGCCTACGTCCTCGCACTCAAAGGAACTTCGCGAGACTTCGTTATATGAGACGCTACCACGTACGCATAGAACGAGCGCCACATTGAATGCTTCCTCGATTTCAACCATCAGTACACTACTCTGTACTTCCTCTTACTATAACCATACAGTACCCGAACATCGTAGAGTTGTACGACGACGCGACGTCTAGACGGGACATTCGTGCGGGACGAGACGCTGAAAGAGCGGTTCAGGGTTGATATTTAACGCAATGCGACGCGTTTTTATTTTATTCAGTATTAGTGTTGAAAATTAAATTTAATAATTAAAATTAAACCATCACTACTGATATATAAAGTACAATTTTTGGAACGAAGTTCCTTATCGCGCGTTGTGAAAGGGGGGCTAGACGGAAAAAAATCTTACGAAAAGTTGTCACGACACTTTTTGCTATTGTAAGCTGTGCGGCGTCGCATGTTTCTCTGTCTGTCTCTCTCTCTCTTATAGAAAGCAAGCCAGATATTTTCATTTCTATTTCGCATTGAACAGTGTGGTGTCGCGACGATTATTTTTGTTCAGTGTATACAGGTTTTTTGTAAATAATAAAAAATAATAATAATTCCTTCACTAATTAATCGAAAGGAACTTCGTTCCATCCGGGTGTCCCTTTACACCTCTCAAGTTTTTATATATCAGTAGTGGTAGGAGTCCCTGCCAAGTCCGCGTTAATGTGCTGTTATGGGTAGGAATGTTGCTTACCATCAATCAGGCTCATGTACTGGTCAGCTCGTCGCTGTAAAAAAATCGATCGTAATTCCAGCGGACGACCTGACCACGCACCCGAGTGGCGAGGAGGTGACCATGGCCGGCCTCAACTCGATCCTGCCCAAGGAGCACGGGAACAAGTTCTACGAGCTCCAGATCCTCCATCACCACGACAAGGACGTGTCCGCGGTGGCTTCCTGGGACTCCTCCATACACGACTCCCACTACCTCAACCGGATCACTGAAGGTACTGCTACTGTCTGTTACCATAGCATAGACATCCCTATGTTACCACTATTAGGACTCTGGGTCTTCTCTCACAATGAGAGAAAAGGCTAGAGTCAAGACCATAGTATGTTATGTTGACCAAGTGTAAGTTGGTATCTGATATTTATTCCTTCTAAGTGTTCCTAAGTGCCCCTTATCATACTATTTCTCTGTTCACATATACCAATATTTGTAGTCTGTTTTTTAGAATGCCAACATTTATGACTATGTTGCCATTGGTCCGCGTAATCAACATAAAGTTCATTTCACATTTACACAGAAATAGTCATGTGTCAATCATGTGATAAACAAGACCGAAACGGAGTCGACAATCTCGTAAAAAATATGTATACGTGTTGCTTCCCAAAGGCGCATGTCCTGCTCGTCCCTTCATTCTATACTATCATCATCATCAGCCTGTGTTCTTGGACTGCTGGATATTGGCCTCTCCAATTATACGCCACTCAGCCCGATCCTCGGTCTTAAGTATCCACCTGTCACCAGGGCGTTCTACACTACGTTTACTTTATACTATATTTAAATTTAAATATATTGGATGACGTTTCCCAGCAAACGAGCGCGTGTACCTGATCCTGAAGACGACGGTCCGTCTGTCGCACCCCGCGCCCATGGACCTCATCCTGCGGAAGCGGCTCGGCCTCAACATCTACAAGCGGCAGAGCTTCACCGACAGGATACGAAAGAAAATCGTCAGGTATGGTTACAGATATTTATTTTCGCAAAATATACAATTATTAATTTAAGAGAAGATATACAATGTTGTTATTAATTATTTCGCAGATTAAAAAAAACGACTGGCCAAGTTGTGCTAATCGTATCTTCTTTCAATAGACAACTATATTAAGTCAGATAAATATATACTGTGATTAGAGTATGCATAAGCACAGGACCCCACAAAATGTTCCCACTGCTGGGACTAGGGACCTCCGGGTTCGTACGCTACGAACTAATTCCAGATGGCCACGCCAAGAAGCGTCACTCGGTCACGTGATCACAGTAAAGTGGTCTGTAGTTTTGAAACACAGATTAGATACCCTGTTGATCGGCGATGAAACGAATCTCGCCTACATTCACAACTCACCAGCGAAGGCGCAGGACGAGGTGATTAGCCGAATATCCGTCTGACGTCACTACTTTCCACGAATGATAGGACAAAACGAAATAGAGTTATGCAAACTTCATAGGACAGAGCAGGGTGCAAAGAAAGACATCAACGGGTTCCCATTTCGTCTTTTTGAATGTTCGTTTTAAATTTGTAGCTTGATGTTATGTTTTTCTAATTATTACATTACTTACTTGTGAAATGATATATCTTTCCGCACCATTTCAGTGAAATGGCGCGGAAAGATATATCATATAGCAGAACATTTAATATTTTTTACGGGTTTTGTTTACCGCCACTCTTTCGTCGAAATCAAAGGCCTGACTGACCGAACTCGCAACAGGCTTAGTGCAATTATGCTAATAAAACGCTAAGGAGGGGGCTGTCGTACGATTAGTCAAATATTGTCTTGGTTTTGAAACTATAGTTACTGTGCTATCGTATTTTTATAAGAGATTATAATGTAGTATAGTCAATTTTATAGTAAAACAATCATGTTTATCTGTTAATTAATGTGTTAAATACATGAATGTGTGATCATATTAATCTAGGAATAAATTTATTATCAAGCACTGTTTTTGCATGCCACACAGGTTTTGGCTAAATTATCATAAATATAAAAATGTTATGTTGGTTTGTGTACGCTTCAAAAACTCAAAAAGTTCTGCACCGATCGAGCTGAAATTTTAGAATGATGTATAATCCGCATCAAGGATTGTTTTTATCTAATTTTTGCATCACAATGTGCCACAGCGAAGCGTGGCAGGGTACAGCTAGTAAGGCATAATAATTGAGGAAAATTTAAAATAGAATACATAAAAACCTTCTTTCAGGAGTGACCAGTTAACACATACAGCGGTGACCTATGAGGTTGTATCGAACATTCCAAAAGCGAGCGAGGAGCTGGAAGAACGAGAGAGTCTCGCGCAGATCGCCGCCACGGGGGAGGAGGCGAGCGCCGCCGACGGAGAAACTTATATCGGTGGGTACACTGCTTAATGACACTACTATAGGAATTATTTGTGTAAAACACAAACATTGGGTTATTTGCTACTAATTATATAATTGTTAAAGTTTGGATGTTAGCTCTGAACGGATCGGGTTGGCATTTTGGAATACAGTTAAGTTATAGCCAGGAATAGCACATAGGCTACTTTTTATCTCGGTAAAGTAACTAGAACGGGGTTAACGTAGTTAAAACCGAGGAGCGCTGCTAGTTACTGTAAATATTCAAATCTAAAATTTCGCAAATTTTATGTCGATAGTTTTAAATAGTTTAAGCTCTTGGTTGATAACAATGAGAAATTAGCGAAAATATTTAGTAGTAACTAATAATATATGGTATGATTATTTCTAGAGCACATAAACTCTCGAAATCTAGGTTTTTTGGTAATTTATACTTTTTGTATAAAATATATATTTCATAATAAACTCGCTGAATTCCAGAAAAATATACACGCGGCGTGAGCGCAGTCGAGAGCATACTGTCTCTCGATCGCTTGAGACAAAGTGTCGCGGTCAAAGAGCTTGAACAGGCGCGGGGGCAGCCGGTCACCATGCGCAAGACCGCGTCCGTGCCCAACTTCTCACAGGTAAACTATACTCGCACACTTGCACCCACGTACGTGCACGCATTAGGTAGTAGGCCAAATATCTCAGGAAATTTAACTGGATCCGTATCATACGCTCCTATTGTTGAAGTGATCGGAATAACCCTTTCTTTCAGCCTCTCTGGGTTCTATCTCGATCTTCAATTAATATGATAGAACTTGTTTTATATTGAAGAATTCCAAGAATTGTATATTCTGTTCAATCCATGAAAATATATTTATTTTTCACTTTTCAATTAGAGTTTATTGCAAATGTGTTTTATTTCATGAAGATTTCTTTTCGTACATTCGTCAAAGACTGCTTTGCCAAATGTCTAAGTCTGAATTCTAAAGATATATAAATTATATGTGAATTGAACGGATATATAATAAAGTACATTCCAAACAGTACACGGTTGGATAGATCACAGTAGTAGCAGCACAAAACACCCTAGACGGCTTTCTACTAAAGTATTTTGTACAGAGGACGATGACTGATTGCGTCGAATATGTAGTAAATGAGTTCGACGGCTAAGAATCTAAATCTTAGTTGGACCAGCTAATTTATATTACTTGTTGGGTTTCAAAAGTATTAACAATGACAGAATAACTTTATACTCACACTTACCGTAACATAAAACAATATCTAACTCCGGAAACTAACACGAAACTACGTAAACAGATATAATTCTAATCTTTTTAACTTAGACATAAGAAACACTAACATATTACCCGTCACACTAACACATAACATTACTCACACGCTCATATTTGATTTGTCGATGTTGTGAAGCTTCACGTTAAGCCAGCTCAGCTTACTAACTATATTATTACGTTAGGACAGTACTAATATAATTATATAACACAAGTTACTTGTAAATAAAACTAACACTATAAAACATTAAAAAAAAATAACAATACTGACGAAAATTAAACATTTATTTTGGAATGAAGTTCGATATTGCCCAAATAAAATAATAATTATTTAATGATTTACTTAATTAACGTTTATGTTTCATTTGGATTCCAATACAGGCTGCGAACTTCATTCCGAAACCAAAACAATTACTAACCTCAAAAACATTGAAATCGTTTAGCGTAAAAGCGCGCGAGCTTTATGTGCCAAGCTAATTTGTAAGCCAGTTAAATAGAAAACTTGTAAATAGAAGGTAGAGATAGGTCGCTCCGTCACGAGACGCCACGGAGTAAACTCATATGATTCTCTACCACGTAGGTGCCGTACCGTAGGCGCCCCACGCTCGAAGCGAGCAAATCGGATACGATCTGTAACAGGACGGTTCCGCAGAAGCGCGCCGTCAGCCGCTGGGCTAACGTAAGTTGTGAACTTGGATGAACACACCACTGAGACGTGCGAATAATCGCTTGTATCACTAGAATTTTGGACACGATTTTGAACTCTGGGGTGATGGGACGTACGTACTAGAATTTTCGGGACACGATTTCGGTCTCTGGGGTGTTGGGGCGTACGTATTAGATATTTTCCGGTTACGATTACAAGCTCTAGGGTGATGGGGGCGTAAAGTATCGGCAGTTTTGCTTCCGTGATCTATTCACGAACATTTGCTGCTTTGGCTCTGCGGTGCTGCCGCAGTTCTGTGGTAATCGATGTTTTTAACGGCAGTGATAGCAGAATTGAAATTGTTTTTGCTTAAATTTATGATAAATGACGCTGCTGATAAGTGCTGGCTCATAAAAAAGATAAATAAAAAAGTACTTGTACTAAAAGTACTTTTTGTACTGAAATTTTGTGGGTAATTGGTAAGTTTTACGAGTTTTTGTGGGCACGGTCGAAAAATAGTAGTAATCCACTTGCCGGGACTTCTGCAGATATTAACATAATGCTTAAAAAAATATGACACTAACACAATTTTTGCAAAAATTGTGAATGTGTTTCAAGTTACAGAAGAAGAAAACGTAGGCGAAAATAAGGCATTAGCTTATAGAATACGGTTTGAAAAAACAACGATTTCATTATTTTTCTGGCGACATTCATGTGGTCTTTTCGTCCAAGGCTATGAAGCGGCTTTTCTATCTCTACCTTGTCTTCTTTCCACAGTACATGGTCAATGTTACAGCTATATTTGTGACTGTATATAAAGCTCACGCGCTTTTCAACTAGCTAGTGTTGGGCAACGTGTGTCGGCTATATTATCGATGTCGATTCTTTTATCACCATAATCTAAACTAAATTTAGACAATTGCATCCTTTTCAATTTGCACGAAAAGGATATCAGCCTAAGTTAGTTTAGAGAATGGTACACTAGAATTGTCACTATTGTATAGCTTTTATTGCAAATAGCACAAATTGTGGGTCAGTGATATATATTTTGATATTTGTGTCAATTGCATTATATGGAACCATGTTCTCCCAATAATAAAATTGTACTTTTATAATAATAGGTTTGATTACTGTTTCCGCAACCAGCAATGTTGTTATTTTATAATTGTTAAGACACATATTTGAACCACTCTTTTTACTTGTTGTGTGTAAATGGCAGTTAGTCTTCCTGTGGCGGATTTGTCATCCCAAGTAGAGTTTGCAAAAGAAAATCAGATTTTTATCATTCCATATAAGTTCCATAATTACTATTGGTAATTAATATTTTATGGACAAAGTAGCAATCAAAATACGAAAGTATATGTATTTTCATTTAATCCCATAATAATGTAACGTCATATAAACATTTTCATGCAGGAACTTGACGCATACTGTCTTGTTTGTATCAGTGTAGCAAATCTTTAACTATTACTATTTAAATCCTGCTTCCTACTGATATAGTAAATGTCAAAGTTTGGATGTTTTTCGGAATGGCTGAACGGATCGGCCAGAAAGTTAAAACACAGTTAGACTATAGTCTGGAATAGCGCAAAGGTTATTTTTTATCGCGGGAATATAATGGGAACGAGGATAACTCTGTTAAAACCACGGGGAGCTACTAGTATACAGTATACGCAGAGTCAAACTAGTAATTGACTAGTAATGATTATGATTATAAAGTCAGCAGTTGCGAGATAAAAAGAGTGGTTCGCTAATTGTACGCTTGCTAACATGTGTATTGTCGCTACGCACGCGGCTGCAGCTCTCGCAAGCGCTCGAGAACGCGGCCAAGAATGGAACCAACGTGAGTCCGACGCATGGCCACCACCACACAACATCCGATCGTTTTGTTCGTCGTTGTCAGCCCTGTTTATATTGTATTCATTTAGTTCGAGAATTGTATAAAAGTAGAATCTTAAAACAAGTCGATAAGTTTAAAGTCTTTTCAGAAAATTGGTCATGATATAGAAGTCAGAAAGAGAATTATATTAAGTCAGAAAGACTACTATGACTTACATTTTTTAGTCCTTCGAGCCACAAGAGATAAGAAATCGTTTGCTATAAATCAATAAGTATAATCGTTTCGAATACAAGCTCTTGAAAGTTTTTAAATATAAACAGGGTTGATTATTTGTATTTTTTTCAGCCTGTACATGTGTCTTTATTTTGACGCTATTTTCAGTAAACGCTTCTTATTCACTGTCACTGTAATCACAATAGATGTATTTAGTTCTAAAAAATATTTAGTTTTAATTTAAGTAGTTAATTTCGTAAATTATACAAAACCAATTTTGCTGTTTACATCGTTATGTTTCACGTTTAACTATGATGAAATAAAGAATAATACATAGTACAATATGTCCACTAATATATATATATATATATTGTTGATTCGTAAACTTTATTGTACAAAAACAATTGTAATAGTGTTTCGTGTACTAGTAGAGGTATATCCACGTAACGTCCCCGCTCTCGACAGATAATGCGCCTGGACTCGTCGTTCGAGTCGCTGGCGGGGCTGGCCACGGTCCGCGCCGGCAGCATGGCCGACCTCGCGGACGAGACGCCGCGCCGCTCCGTGCACCGCCACTCGTACGCGGCGCCCGCGCACAACGACCCTGAGATACCCACGCCTACAAAACCGTTCGGACTCGGTAAGCTCACAAATCATGCCACTTGGATTCTCTTGTATATTAATCAAATATAACGATAATATAACTTTGTTTTTAAAGTTAAACTTTTATTACATCGTCTCAAACTTTTTCGTCTATCTATTGTCATGTCGCGTGACGGTCGGCCGCGGAGTAGGGGTAAACTGAAAGGTGCTCGACAGAGCAGCCGAGGCCAACATGGCGGCGTTACTCGTTAAGTTACTTACAATGCAAAAAAAGTTTCACTTTTACTGTGGTTTTATAAAACCAGACAATCTATTTTTCTATATGGGTAAAGATCTGTAGGGATCGTTTCTATGACAATCGAGATTATTTCAGTCAAAATCTTATCACAGCGTAAATAATCGATTAACTCACATCTATACTAATATTATTAAGCTGAGAAGTTTATTTATTGAACGCGATAATCTCAGGAACTAGTGGACCGATTTCAAAAACTCGTTCACGTTGGATATGTTTGTGTCAATGTGACTCCTAAATGATATAGGGTATAAGTGTACTACGGGTAAAACGGGGGCAGCCGCTAGTGTATATAAAATACAACAATGAGCTCAGTAAATTAGTAAGTTAACTCGTACTTTTTAATTGGTCCAGTATTTTTTTTATTCATTTGCAACAATTGTAAAAGTCCATTATAAATGGTAAGGCCTGCTGATGTGTGGAATATTTACTGAATATTGGATATAGGAGATAGAAATATAGTGTCGATTAAATCACCGATGCATCTTCGCAGGGCTTACGAGTACTATAGATGAGAAATTTATAGTATTAATGTAATATTTTAATAGTAACACTAACATTATGCTAACTATAACTGTCCTGTCCCCATAATACCATTACTGTTTATCTTTCACTCATTAACACATTGTCATGGCTACATCAATAAGACGAGTGTAACTTGCACACGTGCATAACATAGCATAATGTGCTTTAAATACAAGTAACTTAGAATACATTATCTTAGTGCATTTAGTAGATTATGTATAAATTAAATTAGAATTTGATTTTGTAAACGAAAGAAGAATATGCACGAACAAATAGGCGTAGTGATTCGTTTTTATTGATTAGTTAAAATCATAGCTACGAGATGAAATCAAAATTGTATAATTTATTTGTAATCAGATCATATTCACGAGATCGATATCAACTCGAATTTAATCACGAAAATACTCAACATTCACTGGTTCATGTCACTAGTACCTTTTATTTTCAACTTGCTTTGTGGCAATGCTATGGCTCAATCTGATGTCTCTCTCTATCCTTCTACAACCCCTCTATCTACTATCTCTTTCATATTCTCGTATGTGACTTTTTACTGTTTCAAGTAAACACCTAATTTTCTGGGATATTTGTCACTGTATGGAGTCAATTGTTTTGATTAAACCACACATACGTATTATATAGACTTCGGAAATAATCAAAAGATTTAACTCCAATGGAAAATATCGCAAGAATAAAAAACTCTGACTATACGAATTGTACCCCACGCTTGAACTAACGTTATATTTTTTTGTATCTTGATCGCCCGCTACCTTCAGGCTCGTTCCTATCAGGTAAACAAAGAAATATGGTCTTGACTCGGAATGGCAAATGTATGGCGAAATTATTAGTCGAATGCAACCAAATTGATTGGACGAATAGATGTGTTGTGATCATTGTTACCATGGAAACTGTTTTGTATATGTAACCCGTTGATTGGCTGTAAAACGTTGACTCATCAGAACGAAATTGGCATTAAAAAAACACTCGTCACGATGATGAGACCATCTGCTGCGTGTATTTTATCAAAATTAGACCCTAATGTATTGGCTGATAGAGCAAAGTCGAAACGCAAGCTTCGAGCGTCAAGCAGCTTCTGTCGTTGTTTTGACTATCTGTTTGTTTGCGTGTCTCTTTCATTTGCATGGACCAAGCATGACTTGTTGATTATTTCTTTCTTCCTTCCTCTTCTATAATATAGTTGGTACAATTGCTACGGATGTAAAGGAGTAAAAAGCGCTTGTATTACTTGGAAGTGACAACGTACCGCTTGAGTAAGTAGACGGAAATATAGACTCGGTAAAATGTTAAACATGTATTGAATGTATGAAACGTATTTTCAACGGAATACCTATCTCTGTACTGTAACAGTAGTATTTAATTAAAATGTAAAAGTAGCTTAGATAATAAATATGGAAGTAGGTTTGTGTGTCTGTGTTAGGTTATAAGTATAAAATGCATGTAAGTAGATATGAAGACTAATAAAGTGTGTAAAATGTAAGTTATAGACGTATTTGGAGAGCATGTACTAGAAAAAAATTGCAAGATTAAATTTGGTGTTTCTAAAGCAGGAGAAGAAGAAAATGATTGGATAAAAACAACTTATTTAACCTTTTTCTAAAAATACTACTATTATTCGCAAGTAATATAAATCTTATTTTCGTACCAGCTTAAAATCTTAATTGTGTAAAAGAGACAAAACTTAGTTCACTCCAAACATATCCAGGACTTTTCCGTATAACATTCTGAATCATAAATAATATCTTTTAAAACATTGTTTTTCTAGGCGAATTGTAACTTTCTGACAAAATTAAATTCATTTGACTACATATTTTAACAGTTTATCAGTGTGGGTCTTTTTAGAATTAGGATTAGAATCCAGTCCCCAAATGAATTTTAACTTTATGAAATACGTTAATTAAATTAAAAAATGAACTATAGAGTAGATTGATCCTACGTTTGATTTTGTGTGGTGTGAACTGTTAAAATTTGGTTATGAGAGTGTGTTAATGTGTTACCAATAGTAGCATACTAAACGTTGTTCTACCGTTTCGTTGCAGCCCGACCAACGTTCCTAAACTTGAATTTGAACCTGAATTCACTGCGGCTGCAGACGCCCAACAAGTGTACGTTAACGTTGCGACATTGTAGAAATCACTAGTTTGGCTTGTTTCTACGTTTTGTTTACAATTCATACGTTTTGGTTTATAGTCGCTCATTGTATAAAACATTTGGTTGAGTTTGTTTCTCGTGCGGGTCCAGTCGGATCGACTATTCGAAGTAAGGCGTTTTAAGCGTAGTCATTTTGTGTGGTGTAATATTTTTGACGTTTATTTTTTTTTTCTTTGCTCATAATCGTAAGCTATTGTTTGGGTTGGAAATAGTGTTACGTTCCACTAAAGTAAATCTATTCCCTAATCAAATTTCAAAGTTGGCGATTTTTGATGCCCTTTCTTGAATATGGATCATTTTGTCAACTTTGGTGGAGCGTTATCTTAATGTGATGTGAAGTAATTTATTACTATTCCACCTTAAAGCAACTCAATTGGCATGATAATAAGAAACAGTTTTGAAGCATGAATTGGCATTTCAAAGCAATAGTTTTATCCAAATATGTTCAAACATTGAGATCAAAAACATCACTTTATTTTAGGTTAAATAAATCGTAGATTTTACTACACCTCTCTTAAACGAGTGATAGAGAAACTGGATAAAAGTTCGATCATTACCATCAAATCACTTATGTAACTGTAGTAGCTTTTTCACAGGTTTTTTAATTATCTAGCAACGATTTACCTTGCACTCTGATGTCTGTGACGATGTGTATGCTAAGAGTGGTTGTGATTGCAGCCTCGCCAGCGAGCGCCAAGCTTGGGCTGCGTATGACCACTCTGCATGAAGAACCGGGGCGGAGGAACGATGATGACTCGCATTCCGAGCCCGAATCCGCGCCCGCTGATGATATGAACACGCCACGGTCGCAGGTGCGTGCTAACACTTTAATGTTTGTTTATTTGTGTGTGATCATTGTACGCACCGAAAGATTTCACTAGTGAGAGAGAGAGAGAGAGAGACGTTAATACAAAAAATTGGTATTTGGTCCACTTTTGTAATAAGAACTATACTTTTATAACAATGTATCTATAGTAAGACGACCGTGCTATAGATAACGACATTACATAGTTCCGGTACGCATGCGATGGGGGTATAAAAAAAACTATAATGAAAATATTTTTTTTTAAGACGAACGTAAATGTAAAGAAAGACTTTGTATTTGACTGTGAAATAAAACACTTCGCTCCAAGACGATCATTCAATTGCAATAACCTATTGCATTTGGTTGTGTTACTACTTACTTACTGTAATAATGAGACAATAAATGACGAGTCCTTTTCCTTGGCCTAGACAATCTGTTCCGGTCAATTAGAAGCAAAATACAGGAATTTTAAGCAGGGAAAATATAAAAAAAGAAAGTTGATTTCGCTGTGTCTATTATTATAATATTTATTAATAATGATTGTGTTTTTCAAGCAAAATATTTATGAAAGAAATTGTGTACAGCGCACGCGTTCGCGAGTGTCGTCTCGCGGCTTCCTGCCGACGTCGAAGACGTTGGACTCTCTGCACGAGCTGGCGTGCGAGCGTCTGCCCAACAAGAACTCTCCCTCCATATCCTCCAGTGGATACGGTAACTAAATCACACAATTACAATTATTGATTAGGTGTAATGTTTTTGTAGTAGGGCTCTATGCAGAGTCTGCCTGTAGGAATTACCACACCTTTGACAGCTATTATATAGCCAAGCAGTAATGTGCTCACATTACTGTGTATTGGTTTGAAGTATACTATTATCAGCGAAATTAGAAGAAAGAGGTAAAACAACTTATATCTCCAGGTGATGAGCGCAGTGCAATGTTAGATTCATGTTCATTACATGGTAGGCTATTAAAGGCAGGGTTGTTGGTTACCGTCAAATTCATTTTTGCTCGTTTCGTCACTCTATATAAAAAAGTAAAGTACTGACCAATTTAACATAATGGGTTCATTATCCATGGCCAAATCTTTCAATTGTTATAAATCTGTTCAAATAATTATAGTAATTAATAGACGTAAAGTTTGTTAAAACTCCTAAGTTTGTCTCTTCCTGGTTTTAAACATATCTTTCTTACACCACAATAACCTTGTACGGTTTATTCTAGTGAAAGTATTGGAAAGCTGTATGCATGTGGCAATCTTTCAATTTTTAGGTTCACAAGCGGTCTCGTCAACGAACCTAACGAACGACGATACGCTATCGATCCGAAGCATGTCGGTCGACGACACGCCGGACTTCGACAAAACAATGGAGTACACGCACATCTCTCGAACCAAACACTCCATGGCCGGCCTCAGGAACGAAATATCCGAACTGCGAAGCGACATCCACGAACTAAAGAACGAAATCGTCGAATCTAAGATCGAACTTGAAGATCCGTCGTACGAGAAATCCAAAACGCCAATAACTCCTGGAGGAAAACGTATCAATCCGTTCTTGAGAGATTGCGAGGAAGCTGAGGAGGCGAAGGAAATTATGGTGGATCCTTTGGGGTCGTTGCCGGTGGACCCGCTTGGGGCGCTGCCGGTGGAAGCTGCTAAGCTATCTAGTCAGAAGAGCGTTGAGTGCCCCGCGCAACTCAACGGAGATTCGCACGATAATTCAGTCTGTAAGTAAACGAACTTTTTTGATGGGTCAATTATGTATCTCATCACGATATTATAATATGGTTACTCAAAAAGCCTCGTAATGAAATATTGTGTTGACAATCTAAAATAATTCCGCGCCTGCTTCAACAGCACGTATAAAATCTTATTACTGTCTAGCTGTATAGTTTTGTGACGTGCTAGCAGTTGCTTTTAAAAATGCATAATTTCACATATTTTTAAATAATCAAATGCAAAAATCGTTCAATTCTGTATATTGATGTAAGTTACTAATAAAATAAAAGTTCTTCCCTTCGCATCCGTTTTGAATTTTTATATGACGTGTCAGCAAAATGCTAGATTAATTTCGAGTATGAAAACTAACGTTTATTACACATTTTAAATAAATACACGGTAACTCACGTTTGATATATTATGTAGCACTGCTAAACAGGATGCGATAACGCGCGCGCACTCTCCTTGAAAAAGATCGCCGGACGCGATCGAGTCGGACTGGACTGACTATATGAAACGTGCATAAATACAATTTAGCTGCGTTTTCCCAGCTTGAAGACTGCATTTGTCCATTAATTATGTTAATAGATTTAGATATCAGTTGTAGCCTCCGTATATTTCTAGAATATTGCATATTATATTGGTAATGTTTCAGTGGAAGCCGACCTAGAGTCGGTGAGCTCGGAGCAGTCGAGCCACGGGTCGGAGCAGTCGAGTCACGAGCGCAGCCGGGAGGCGTCGTCAGTCGGCGAGAGCGACTCCGCGTCGCCCGGCCCCGAACACAACGTCGTCAAGACGGCGCTACCCGCCGGCAAGGTAATACCACCGGACTTGTTTGGTTAACCGATAAGACTCATACATCGTACAATCTTGTTTTTTTTTTAATGAAAACTTCTTTTGTTGCCAAACGGACAGATTTTTCGTGGTCTGTGAATTGAATTCTAGCGTTATTCTGGTAAAATCGGGACCATGGCCATTGTCCATCTAAAATGCGTCAGCATTTCTCATTGGATCTAGAAATGCGTGAGTATATCACATTGGGCATCTAGAAATGCTGACGGATTTCTAGATGGCCGTGCTCATGGCCACGCTCTCCGGTTTCACCCGCGTCGTTTTCAAAGTGAGCTATCAAATTCTGAGTTATTAGTTTTCACTTCCATCGGTAGTCCCAGTACGACTGCCAATATTTTGTATATGACTTCGAGGCGCCCGGTTGCCGCTTGGGTTTTGGTTGGAGAGGATTAAGAGGTGTATTGCGGAAAAGTCTAGTCAAAGTAACCCAATCACTCAACGTTTTTCAAACATGATATGTTTAAAATGTGCTTGGTGAGAGTGTTGTTTTGCGAATGTCGCAGGTGGTGCGTCGCCGCGCGGGCGGCGGCGGCAGCGCGCGCGCGGCGGCGCGGCAGTCGTACCCGGCGGCGCGGCCCCGCTCCGCGCACGAGCCGGCCGGCGCCGCGCACGACCTGCGCCACACGCCCGCCTCCTCCACCGAGAGGATCGCAGACGGTAATCATTACTTTATATTAAAAATTAACACACTGAAGGCTCTTCAATAGCCTATATTATATGCAGATTAGTTGTTCAACCCAAACGCAGTGGAGACGTTTATTGTTATTTTATTCGCAAGTGTGTTGAAGAACGTCATATGATACACGTGTGTATTGAGATGATTATCATCTTCGGCTCTCTTAAGGTCCTCGCCTTTGGCGCAGGCCTTAATGGCGCCTCCACCTCCTTCACCAAAGTTACACACTTGTAGCATAATATTCTATTATTATATAGTGTAGTGGATCGTTGTGTGTTGTGTATTGCAGAGGAGTGGGCGGGCGCGGTGCCGGCGTGGCTGGCGGTCGGCGAGAGCGTGCAGCTGCGGCTGAGCTCGAGCACGGGCGTGGTCGCGTACGCCGGGCCCGCGCACTTCGCGCCCGGGCTCTGGGTCGGCGTCGAGCTCGACGCGCCCACCGGTGAGACTAGAGACATCATAACACGGACACTATACCTGTGGAACCGGTTTATACGCAGTAAAGTAGTTCAATGGACCGGGGAACTATTCTAAATCCCGGTCTCTCAGCTACTCTGATCGGGTTTCACCAAAGATTTTACATATACTACGTATAGAGCTAGAACAAACGCTTTACACCGAAAGCACGGGCCTGATTGCTCTTGTGGAACTGTCACTCTTTTGTCGCGGCACATCACTCTGTTGCCATAGCTAATATGGACGTCGTCTGCTTACAAAGTACAAAGGAACTGTGCGGAAAACCCTGATCTATTGACTTATTCTCTATCTAAGCGTTTCACGGGGTTTTACCGATCTTACGTCGCGCTCGCAGTGCTCTAAAGCCTGTAATGTTGATGCCTTGCCGGTGCCACCCGTACGCACTGACGGTCATGACGTGTTCAGTCTATGGGTCGGTCACACGCTGCACCTCTGGACCTCGCTCAATGGCGTCGCATCAACGCTGAGGTTACGTATGGGGAACAAACATGCTAGCGGTACTAATGGGATCATGGGATAGGCCGAGCACGGTGTGATTAACGGCGAAGCGGGAGTGGCGTCACATTCCAGCAAACGTCCACACATATTGTGACCGTGTTATAGAGTACTAGCAAACATATTTTTGGCATCGACGATTTTGCGATTGCATTGATGCTGTGTCGCGCTTTGCAGACTATCTCCGTTCAATCATGTTTCGTTTAGTAGTGGAAGTATTCTACGCCGCCGCCTGGGGTAGTACCTCACCTTTGTCAGTGATTCTGCCGCTGAGCAGTAATGTGCAAACATCACTGTGTTCCAGTTTGAAAGACATTTTTTTAATTGCAGTCCATAGAGATGAAACCTCTTATATCTCTGGGTAACGAGCGCAGCGCAGTGCAAGGTATTAATTTGGACTCTTCATATTCCAATAGCTGTCTGATATTGCACTGTTATGGGCAGGCGTGTTGCGTACCATCAGGCACATGTCCTGCTCCTACCATCAATCAATACTGTAAAAATATCACAGTATCAAAATCGCGCGTTTCAGAGATTTTGCACTTTGGTATCGAATCTGCGATGCGATTTTGCGACTTCCAGCCAGGTAACCGAACTTCCGACCAGACAACCGGACCTGGCTACCGGCAAACTTTTTTTAGTCCCCATGCATGCCTATTGCACGGATCATATTTATGTTATTGTAGTGGTAGTAGGACTCTTGGCAGAGTCCGCCTGGGGTAGGACCACACCTTTGCCAGTTATTCTACCGCCAAGCAAAAGTGTGCAAACGTTACTTTTGTTCCGGTTTGGAAGGCAATGTTTCCAGATAAATTACTGGGCTAAGAGATAAAAACCATATATAATATCTTTGGGTGACGAGCGCAGCGCGCTAGGTAATAATTTGGACTCTTCATTTTTATATAATAACTGCGTGTTACTGTGCTGCTATGGACAGTTGGGCAGTCATGTTGCTTACCATCAGGCACATTTTTTGTCTTCTCACTCTATACTACAAAAAAAAAACAAAGTTGCTATAGTACGCTAGTACTAGCTTGTTACCTACACACTTAGATAGAGAATAAGTAAATAGTAAATACATCAGGTTTTTCCGCACGGTTCGTTTGTACCAATCATAAGCAGATGACGTGCATACTTGCTATGGCAACAGAGTGATGTGCCGCGACAAAAGTATGACACTTCCACAAGAGCGAGAAGGCAAGAGCGATCAGACCCGTGCTTTAGGTGTAAACCGTTTGTTCCAACTCTATACGTGGTACGAGTACATGTAAACTCTTTGCCTATACAGTTAGTATGTTATCTGATTGACGTGTTTGTTGCGTGTGCGTCAGGTAAGAACGACGGCTCGGTGGGCGGCACGCGGTACTTCGAGTGCCGGCCGCGGCACGGCATCTTCGTGCGGCCCGACAAGCTGGCGCAGGACCGCCGCGGCCGCTCCGCGCGCGCCTACCGCGAGACCGAGCTCAAGCGCGCCACCAGCAAAGGTAACTGCTCTTTTTTAATACCCGACCAAAAAAAAAGGGGTGTTATTAGTTTGATGTCGATGTCTGTCTGTCTGTGGCACCGTAGAGCTCAAACGAATGGGCCGATTTCGATGCTGTTTTTTAATTTAAGGTTAGGTCAGAGAAATTACAGGGCTTAGAGATATAAGATCTTAGATCTCTGGGTGACGAGCGCAGTGCAGTGCTAGGTAATTTGGACTCTTCATGTTCCAATAGCTGCGTGTCACTGTGCTGTTATGTGTCAGGCATGTTGCTTACCATCAGGCACATGTCCTGATCGTCTCGTCACTCTTTATTTTAAAAAAAAAAACCGTGCGGTGGTTCTTAGCTATGTTTGGTTAATATTGATTCAAGATGGCCGCCTCCACAAAATGGCGGACGAAATATTTCTTCACAACCTACCTCAATATGGGTATCAAATGAAAGGACCTAACTAGTAGAATATTATACACTATAACAAATTTCAAATACAAGATTGCCGCCACCACAAAATGCCGAATTAAATTACTTGTTTTCGCTACTACCTTAATATGGATATCAAAGGAAAGGGCTACAACAACAATGTTGTACAGATTACAAATCCATGGTAGTCGGAGGTAAATATAATTTTTTTAATTTTGTTCTTGTTAACACGTTTTTATTAGGTCGATCTGTATGTAACTAACAGTGTAATTAAATCTAAGGTAACTAATTTAACCATATTCCAAGGATCGTCATGAAAATTGGTAGCTGTATGTACTCCTAGTTCTGATCTGATGATGGGATGATCGAGCCGGTAGATTTGATCATGGAACGTCGTATCATAGCTGTGTTTGGATTTGTTAGAAAAGTCTTGTTGACCTTTGAGCACGATTCGGTTTCAGATCTGATGATGAAGGCGAAAGATATGCACTGGTATTACATGATGGGAAAACACGTTTTTTATGTTAATAGTTGAATATTTTGTAAACGGATGAACCTAATTTAGTTTTATTTAAAACGTGAAAAAGTCGAAAGTGCCCTTAGTTTAGCGAAAATGATATACAATATGGTCGTTGTCACAATATGGTGTTGCATATTTTTGACAACTCCCTCTAATGAGTATCACTATGATACATTTCAAATTCAAGATGGCCGCCGCCACAAAACGGCGAATTACATCATTAACACAATTCTCTCAATCCTCAATATATACATATATCACTATGATACATTTCAAATTCAAGATGGCCGCCGCCACAAAACGGCGAATTACATCATTAACACAATTCTCTCAATCCTCAATATATGTATTTATTATAATTGTGTTAATGATGTAATTCGCCGTTTTGTGGCGGCGGCCATCTTGAATTTGAAATGTATCATAGTGATACTCATTAGAGGGAGTTGTCAAAAATATCACATATATCTTAATATATATAAATCTCGTGTCACAATGTTTGTCCTCAATGGACTCCTAAACCATTTATCCGATTTTAATCAAATTTGGACACCGTGTGTAGATGGATCCAACTTAAAAGATAGGATAGTTTTTATTTCGATTCATAGGCTTTATGTGACCATATCCGAGCGATGCCGGAACGGGCCACTAGTATATATATATAAAATCACATTATCAAATTAAAATACTTGACTTGTTCTGATTTTATTACATGCATTGCATTAGTTACATTAATTCCAGGCCTGAAGGTGGGCATTGAGATTAAAACATTGTTTAGAGATTTACTACGATAACATGACCGGGCAGGTCCAGAATTCAAAACGTTTGAAAGTATTTGTGAAAGAATATACAACGCACCTCCACGCATGTGTGCGTACTGCGACTGCAGACGAATAATTACAACTACATACAAACTCTTTCGTAAGGATGTGACTACACACATTAAAACAGTAATTTGGAGGGGCCGGCCATGTTATCAAATCTATACTCTGAAATGGTTGTGTATTAAAGAACAAAAGCAGCCTTCATATGTGACCTTTGAATTTTAGTTACATCCACAGTAACCGATGACCCAAATCCATTCGGCTGTAACTAAACCGATTGGAATGGTAATTTTTTTGTTATAATTTGAAATGCAAATTGTTTGTACTTCATTTATGAACAAAAATATAGCTATTTGTTATTTCCAGGTGAAGGCCTACAAAACTTACACAGATCGAGGAGTCGCGGCGACAGCATAAACGCCGTCGGCAAAACTAGGAGCAAATAAACCACCGCCAGCCAACGAGAGTGTACGCAGCCGCTTCCTCCGCGTACATCGCTCGGTTCCGACGACCCACATCCCCGGCCCGCACACACGGCCTCAGCAATCAATGTACTAGCCCGAATTAAGAAAAACGTCCTGTTACATTTCACCCCGTCTTAGGTTTCGTTGCGCGGTCGCGTTTTGCGTATGGTGCTTGTATTTTAGGTGTTTCGTTTATATTACTACCTATCGGTAACGCAATATTACGCCATTAATCTGTTGTATTAGTAAATATTTGCAGAGAAACATAGATTTTCTAGCTTTCGTTGACACAGTTCAATGGAACGCGTAGATCGATCAGTCGAGTTTCCACAAACAATCGAAAAAAATATTGACACTTTGTAGGAGCTACTATTTTCATTATTCAATGACTTAACAAATGGAGTAATTGTAAATAGAGTTATGTGATTTAATTTTACTGTTGAGTTATATGTAAATATGTGAATTAATTGTATTATTTAATTTAATTATTTTAAAATTCAATGAACTTTTTGTGATCGGTGATAATATTTGGTAAATCAATTGTTTGTATTTTTTTTACTGTATAGTGTAGTTGTTGTAATAAATTATTATTTATGTATTTTAGCCCATTGACTATGCTTCTATATTAATATCTTTGACACAGTTTTATAATCGATACTTGCGACCTTTTAATTCTACAATTTGCTACTTGAAACCTACACTTAAATCACTTTATAGCGTTTTGAAAATGAACTGCTCACGCGCACTTTGTGTTTCTGACACATTTGCCACCGCATTGTGATAATGTCTTGCCACGCGATAATAGAGATAAATTAAACGAAAAAAAAAAGTATTATTATTTCGACGCCCGCTTTTGCCCTTTTGCTATGGAGTAGAGTTTTTTACGAAATCGTCCAAAGTTACATCTTCGTCCTTTTAAAAGACTTGTACTTAGTACACCGGCAATCAATTCGCGACGGATCAACATTGCCCACTGACGTTTTGTTAATCTGTGTTGGTGATACGCGAATCGCTAAAGACCGCGTTCTGACTGAATCACTAATTCTCGAACGTTAAGGTCTCGGTCTAGCAAATAAACTGTCAGTCAGTCGCCAGCCAACCGAATAATTCCATTTTGTCTTACCACGATGCCCGTATATCAGCGAACGCGTATCACTTACGCCGACGAAATTATATCGATTAGGTTGTGTAGATATAATGAAATGTTCAAATGTTTGAAGGCGTGTTTGAACTCGCTGTATTATAATAAATTGCCATTAAAATGTCCTCTTCAATATCTCCATCCACGTTCGAACAATAAAAACGATGACAAAAATATCTACTAAATTCTTATTCTGAAATATAATAAAGTGTGGTAGTTAATACGTGAGCCTAATTTGAAATATATCAGAGTAATATTAGCGGCATAGAACGCGTGTAATCTTTATAGGGGAATGTCCACAGAGCTCCGAGGTGTCGGAGCGATAGTCTATAGCTCACCTAATGTATATTCCATCCTTTTTAGTCAAGTAATCGTTTAAGTACATTCAGAAGTACATGATAGAGTAAATCGCCTCGTTGTTTTCTAGTGTGTGTAAGGTACACAGCATTTCATTGTAGTCCGTCACTTGCCTCCATTCCTGTAAACATATGTATATTAACATTAAACACTAAGTAATTATAAAAAAAAAATGTTATCGAATATACTATATTAAAGCAGCTATTTCGATATGCACTCGAGAATTAAATGCCAGTTTTAGTGTGGTGTGGTCTCATTGCAAGCGAAGCGACCGACATAACTATTGTTGGCGTGCACTTGAATATATTTTCTAATCTTTTGATTCGGGGCTTATACTCCGTGTCTGTGTCTTTATAGTTATGTTTTTTTACAGTTTAAATACCATTAAAATTTATTCAATCGGATTGTTTTCTAGAGTTGGAAGAGTTACCCTTGTAGTATTTTTACCCGCATGACGCAACGTAGTTAGATTGAATTGTAGGTAAACTCATACCAATCTATAGACATCTGTCTGTAGCTAGCAGCGATTCTCTAGCAGTGTGACCACAACCTAATTACCTTGTAAGCGTTGACTGACATCATATTTGTCACATTTACTTATTATCACGTTTTACGATAATCCAATGCTTATTAGACTGTTGTACTTAAACATTCCATTTTTTGTAATACATTTTATCTGTCTAGTGAAATGTTCCGTAGTTTCGGATTTATTAGTTAGTATTTTAACATCAAGCGTGTTTCTAACGCGGCGTCCTTTATTGCATTTTTATCTTTTCTAATTTTAAAGTTAATAGACCAATAAATGAATACTGAATAAACGAGGCCCTAACTAGGACAGCTCAATGTGTAGTCGACATAAATAATATCTAAGCGATAAAGTATTTTCAAAAATATAGTAGGATGTGTCTTTGAAACTCTCGATGTGCTTTTGTCCAGTAGATTGGTAGGGCAAGGACATGAACCTGTCCGGTAGAAGGCAAGCTGGTAACGGTTTGGGCATACAGCGAGCGGGATGTATCAATGTGATCTCGAAAAGCGATAATATAAAGTTTAGTTCAAAGTTTGGTAAGGTTCGCGTCCGCTAAATGTATGCCCAAGCCTCTATCGATTCGAGAATACACCAGGCTCGGCGTGAAGTGACGGAGTATGCACTAGGGCTCCTAGGAATAGGCTAAATAGTGACCTAAAAAGCAGCGTCTCGGAGGTCCTAATTTTAATTTCTAGAAATTAAGCGATCATGTGCTGTGCTTTTGTTTTAAACAAATAGTTTATAGGTAAATCAATTTATTTGTTATTGTATTATTTTTTATTTTTCAACGTAGTACACAATTTGTATTTATTGCAGTCAATTCTACAAATACGAGCTTTTATAATATTAATGTTATTATTTTTACGAGTTCACGACGCATGTTTCATTTTAGCGTAGATAATGAGATAAGTTTATTTGCCAGATGTAATGTATAAAAATAGATCACGAATCGAAATGTATTTCTAATTATTTTATGTGATAAGCGAATAGGCAGCTACTTGGTAGCGTAGAACGGTTACATCTCCATAACTGTACCCTTTGCGTAATTAAATGAAGAGATTTTAATATTTAAAAATTTATTAAAACATAAAATAGTTCACTTCTAGTGGAAATATTTTTGCCAAGTAGCAAATTCGAGTCAACCATCGCTGTCATTATCAGTAAATAAATGTATTATAAAACATTATATAGTTTCTCTTAATCTGTCCTGTCTATGTAGTGTAGTACCCTGATATATGTAGTTATACTTAGATATTGTAGTGTCTGTTTTTTTTGTTCGATTTAGTAACTACGTAGTGAGCAAATATTTGTCGTATGCCTGCTAAAGGTAGGAAACAATTTCGTCTGCTGTGTCTAAGGAACGCTGTTTTTAAAGGCATTACGTCCTCGCGCAATATTTTGTCACAACGGATTCGTTCAGAAACTTTATAGGGTTTGGTTTTTTAAATTAGGTAAAAGGGTGAAAAACTCGCGTGTGATTTGGTCGATTCAATGACAATCAAGATTCGGCCTTTTTTAAGGAGAGTGGCACTCAAAAATGCCAAACGAGCAACCGTCACGCGCGCTTGGTTTCGTTGATAAAATGGTCGTCGGACGCGGCCTAAACTTGAGTCGGAGTGGACCGGTTTATCACACGTGGGTTTCCCGTTTACCTAATTAAATTTGTGTAAGAACCACGTTAATTTTCATACTAAAGTTTTAAGTAGTTAAGGCCTGTTCAAACCTGAGCGGTATTCGCTGCCGCCTGCGATAGAGAAAACCGAGTCTGTGAGCGGTAATATTTCTGTTCACACTAAAGCGGATTTCGCCGCGTACGATAGCGGAACGTGTCGCCAAACAAGCAAAAAAAACCGCCTACCCAGGCGGTACGTACCGCATTCGCTCTAGCCGCGGAATTTAGTACAAAACACCGCGTGTATCTTGCGCGGTGTTTACCTCTACCACACCCCGGACACTCCACTAAAACTCCATACAAGCGCCGCTGTGGAGCTACCTACTCTTCACACAACTACGCAGATGTTGTTCGTACACACGCGTGAATGTGTGTGTTAGCGCTAGGGCTACTGAATTATTTTATTGAATAGTTGTGCCCCTTGAGTTCACCTGGTGACGTAAAGTAGTTTATAAACTTGCTGTAATGCTGAGTTACATAAATAGAATGGTGCCAAATTATACTATTCTAATTAAAAGTGTGTATGTATTGCCGCGTAAAATCAAACGAAACCGATGATGGATAGGTACTTAAATATCTATTTCTGTTAGTAGGTACACATTCGCATATTATTTTACACTTACCCAAGAAGGAAACTTTATTCTGTCACTATAATTATTCCTCCAGGCATTATCAATCCGTGCCCAAAACTGGCTGTGTAAGCTTTGAGAAATTATTACTACGTAAATAATATTATCTCAATGTGTGTAAGTTACGAACTTTGAGTTAAACATTACTACGTTATAATAAAGCAACGTTATTTAAAAGTTTCTAATCTTACGTTATTTTATCCTTAGGAAATTAAATAAAGCTTTTATTCTTGTCCCGTTTATTTGACGGACAGCCGTAAACAGTACAGCAACCCACCATGATGATATTTCGTTTAGAATTACATGTTCAATACCAGCCCTTCGTCGAGTGCTCCTAACGTATCCGAAACGGCCTGAGGGGTGAGGAAGCTTGAAATTGGCGGGGGTTGGGGAGTGTCCGTTCTATCTATATTATCTATTCTATGCCTCTACCCACAGCGGTAGCGGATACCGCTCCGGTTTGAACAGGCCTTTACGGGTTGGTCGAAACAGACGAAAATCATTGAAACAAGCGTGCTCCTTATAGTCTAGACAACAAATCCTTTCTATTCTCTTTATATATTTTATATATATCTCTCTTTATAGCCGTTTTTCGAATTCTCCTAACATTATGATTGAGGTGCCATTCGATTCGGAATGAAATCTAGATATTTTTTTAAGAAAATGCTAAACCCGCTCGCAAAAATTGCAACAGTTATCTTATGCCTTTGAACGAGCAATTCTTGTATATCCAGCTGGATTGTATAATTCGCCGTATTACATTATGGTTACCCGTTTTGAAAAACAGGGCCGTCTTGTAATGCGGAGGGTCAACGATTAGCTGGATTGAATGCGGCTGATTAAAAGACAGCCGGAAGAAGCGGATGCCATACCTACGTCGTTCAACACGGCTAGCCGTAAAGTAATAAAGCGAGAGATTAGCCGCCTCTTTGACATTTTTTAGTTGCAATTCTTAACACTGATGGCGCTGCCTGACATAACAACAAGTATGGCATTGAATACAGTATGTTTCTAAATAGCTAAAATGATTGTGGATTCTGGTGTTCGGCAGAATCCTACACAATATTATTGGGGTGGTTTACCAACGTCCACCTCTTGCCGCATATGCCGCAGGCGGATTTACCGCCAACAATATTTAGCAGTATATTTTAACACTGATGCAGACGTCATCACCCATGGTCTCTTTCCCCTCGGCACGGTAAATCAAGAGATAATTCGAGTCAAAGTTTGACGTTAAATTCCCACTAAATCACCAGCTTCAACCCTAAGGCATGTAGGTACAGCTGCAGCAAACGACCTTGCCGCCGCCGACGCCGCGACTTTTAACAAAAGTCCGTGCTGAGATCTGGCCATTAGGGGTATGTCAAATAAAATAACAAACAAAAAACCATTTTTTATGGGAAAAAAAATATCTTTTATGTCTAATTTTCACATATACCCAGTACATTACATTACGTAAGTATGTAGTACATTACATTCTCTTTGCATATACCTATGATTCAAAACTTAATGTAGATGAACTACCATAAATATTGTTGCACCTTTCTGCAACAGCTTGTATAAAATCTGAATCTCGGAAACGGCTCTAACAATTTTCATGAAATGTAGTCCGCGTACCTATGCGGGCGGGCGGTTTCGGGGGTGATAAATCAATCTAGGTTTCATTAGCAGAAAACGCCGTTTTGGACAAAGAAAAATCAACATTACAATGCAAAGGTAAATTTCGAAACGTTGCGCGCTTGAGCGACATTATAATAGCTCAGGCGGGAAGTTGGGCGATCACGTAATTATAATAGATCCGGGTTCGAATCTTCTTTCTTTTTTTTGTGAAAATCTTCTACTGGAAGTTCTTTATCTGTATCTAAGTATACTCAGTGTTTAAACAGAGCAATTCATGGTCATCTAGGTACTAAACAGTCAAGTGAAAATAAAAAGGAGATCTCCTTATTTGCCTATATTTCAAAAACCATTTGAGAAAATTCCAATTGAAAGAAAAATTAAAATAAGAGAAGAAATTTCCTAAAACTAATTTTTGCGAGCGGGCTTAGCATTTTCTCGAAAACTATCTAGATTTCATTCCGAATCGAATGACACCACCCTTTCGGCCGCCTTCGACCACAATCGTAAAGCTAGGGAGATTCGAAAATAAAATCGACCTATTGCTGACTAAACTACCTATTACTACGCATGCTGCCGTTGGGCACTAGGGATTTTATGAATTAATTAAGGAAAATTGTTTATTGTTTACACAATTTAAATGGGAAGTAATATTTCAGAAAAAGTAAGACTAGTGAAACAACTAGCGGCCTTATCACTCAAAGCGATTTCTGTCAGGTCACCTTGGGAGGGGCAAAAATCTTGGAAGAATGTGGTGAGCAGCAAATACTTAGGATATATTTTTCTCATGGCAGCAGCGGTCGAACTGAAGTATCATCTAACGTCTTGGCCATTATTAAAAAAAAAACAATCTTAAATATTTCGACTATTTCTAGGAAGGGCAAAAAAGCTTTTTGCCGTTCCCCCTTTTTCCATCTACTGCTAAAAGCTCTTAGATAACCTCTATTACGACGGTTTTTCTTTTCTGTGGAGGACATAAAAACGACATTAAATTGATTTTATGACATAACTACTATCATGATATTCGACCTAATAAAATTAAACAGTTACCATTAACCCAAAACAATGTAAATTAGATCCCTATCAGCGACATGCCGTTTTATGACGAATAGCGGGGAGTCAGGCGACTTATGTAACTGAAGAAAAAAGGTACTCGCGATGTCGTCAAGCTGTAGGATGAAGCGTTCGATTCAAAATATACATGTACAAGCAGCATCGAGCAATTCGATCTTTCGCGCAAGCACGGAAGGGAGTAGTAGTAGCCTTAGCTAAAAAATATTGTTCAAATCTTTCTGTAATTTCTTGCAGGGAAAGTTGCACTAGCGCAAAGCCGCACTATTACATACAAAACATACCTGTACCGATCCATTGCCGATCATACTCACACAGCCAAATCACTAGCACATAAAAAATAAAGCACCATTCACAAATCTAGCTCCGCCCTCAGCCACAGTATATTATCAAACTCCGTGGTCCACGCGTTGCTCGCTGACACCTTCGGTTTTCACCACGCTCGGTTTCACCCGCGCAGTTCTCGTCCCGTTACACAGGTACTTATAGCGGACAACTCAACGTGGACGAAAGAGAGCTGTTATTACAGGTAGGTATACTCCTTTATTCCGTAGCTGGTCTGATCAATCCTACTATCAAACTAATATTGTAATTGTGAAAGGGTGTGTGTTTGATGCTCAATCACATTGGAACGGCTGAACGGATCGGGTTGAAATATGGGACATACTCTGGAATAACATACAGCCTCCTTTTTATCGAAAAATGAAGGGAACAGAATCTAAGTGAGTAAACCGCGGAGTGATACTAGTAAATGAAAAAGGCGAATAATTAGTATTGGTACATAATAATTTATTATTTATTCTACCTGAAACATTAATACTTATATAGTGAATAGGCATGACAACTGATCCTGGAATTATATTAAATATTAAATTATTTGATACAATGAGAGTATTTAATGAGAATGAAATATGTACCAACTTTAATTTTGATATTTTGTTGTTTTACTTACTTACTTTATTATCATTAAAAGCTGGATGGGGAAGTCCATTTTAAAAGTACGACATTTTTAAAGAATGGATTTCCCATATATATAACCCATTCAATTTCAAGTTACTTTTGTTATGAAACCAGTGTCCTAAACGCAATATTTAATATAGCTAATATACAAACTTTACGCGCGACGCATAGAAAATACGACACAGTGACGTCACGCTCTAGTATGTTTTTGTATGAAGCGTTTTTGGGAGAGTCCAAAATTGTGATTTTAAAATCGTGATACACGGGAAGTTTTTAAGATAACAAAGTAATTCTGTCACCTACATATGTTTCAGTTATTGAGAAGCCTGTTGTTGGCACATTAAATAAAAAAAATGAGTCGTTATACCTATTGTGATTCAAGTCTTTGATTAATTTTTTGCGAACAAAAACAAAAAGTGAAGCGTGAACAATATGGAAATTGCTTACCATTCATTATTTTATTTAATACCGATTCTAGCACAAGTTAGGGTAAAAGTGATGAAACTTCATTGATCCTTTTCGGTAAATGGTTTCTAAATTTTAAGAGGTCTTTTATACCTCACCTAAAAGGTCTCATTACTCGCTGATTACTTGTATCTTGCATCTTAGGCGAAAGGAAAGGAAGACAGTTGACCTTATTTCTGTGCGACGTCGCGAGTGTCATCTTGCCAGCGGGCGCGAGGCGGCGCGGTGCGTTCCTGGCACTCGCCTTGCCCACTTACTGCTGGCGTACCGTTTGCAAAAATTACAGGGATACTCGGATTACACTTTAATTCGCGCATCATAATTTTTTTCGATGTCAAGTAAGTAATGTCGTGAAAAACGTCGAAGGCAATACAACGTGAGGAAACCTGCTTGTCGGAGATAGCTCTTTAAAGACAAGTCAGGCAACTCGCAACTAGACAAGCGTGGTGGGTTATGGCCTAAACCTCCTCCCTCCCCTACTTGGACATCAACAGAAAGGGCGACTTTACCGGTCTCAGACTCAGTTAGCACGCACTCAGAAGAAAGTTGAAGTGGTGGCTTCCTGGTCCCAGTCAGGACGAAACTGAAATCTCGATTCGTGGAATCTACTCGTATTATGCAGTGTAGAAAGAATTATGCTGTATCCCACCGGGTTGGTACTCAACCCGGTGGGATACAGCACTGTTATACTGTTATCTAGCCTTTCAGTGTTGGTGGATCTGACAGTTTGGCTGTCCTGGTTCTCTGCTGGTCACTGTTTTTCATTTCACTTTTGTATCTTTTTTTTTGTATTTTGAATAGCCATATTTTATTTTATATCTTACTCTTTAATGTAGACCTAACTGACAAGCCCCAAGATAACAAGTTTAACCTTAGTTTGGGGCTAATCGGCAAGCTAAGGCTTTTGTACTTTTGCGTAATTATTTTGTTTTATTTTTATTTCTTGTTAACATAGTGTATTAAAATTTACTGCTTATTTCTTTTGTTTTCAAAAGTAAAGCATTTGTTGTTGTATTTGGTTGAGGGGAAACCCGTTCCCTAGCAGACTCAAACTCTAAGGGTTGATGCGGGTCATTTTCATTCAAAAATAGTTGCCGGCAAACAAGTTGACCCAATGAAGTTAGCTGCGCATGACTGCACAGAAACGTTTTTAACGTCTTGTAACTATACCGCTCGGTATCACAGTTGCCATTGACACAAGTTAAAACAAAAATTCAAATATGAAAAACATAATGTAGGTATGACACAAATTACATGACTTTTTGAAGAATTTTTACTTATATTTACATATGAATACTTACGCCATAATTCTTCATCGTCATCGGATGGGATTAACATTTAATTGGTTATCTTTATCTAAATCTACACACGATTTGAGCTATGTATAAATTATTCTAAATATTCTTTTTATTATTTATTTAATATTTATTATATTAAATATTATAAAAAAATTCATTTCACTAATTTTGCAGTTAAATATCTGTGTTTTTGTCAACTCTACCTTAATCTATTTTCATATAGCAAAGCCGATGCTCGTTACAAAGGCGACATCGTTCCATAATGGCATGCCATGGGAACTTGCGTGACTTGCCATTTGCCAGGTTTTGCCTTTTACAAAGAGAGTCAAAGGAGTTTCAACCGGCAAAGAGGTAACAAGTCTCCAATCATCGCAGCCATGACTTAAGAGTCAAGATCTATAATGGATCAAGCGGGTCCGTCGTCGTCTAACCAGGACCCTCGTTTCGATTTCATTGGGTCCTACGCTGTAAAGAGTCTGAAGCTAAAGCCCGAGAAATGGATGAGGGTCCTTGGTTTAGAGGAGCACAGGACGACTTTGAACGACTTCGTCAATCGGCCGTTGCCGCTGTTGCTGGTCGTGGTGTTGACCCACGCAGCCCAGCTCGTCCCGGTCATATCGTTTCCATGCTATTTAAAGAATAAAGCAGTTTATTTTGTCAAGAAAAAGCCAGATGTCATCCCTAAAGAGAATTGTGCCGAAATGGTCATATTTGGTAAGTGCTTTTTGTTTTTTTTTTACTTTTATAGATTTACACTTGACCGCCATCTTGCCTGTTTAGCGACGATGTGAGGTTTAGAAGAAACCGATTCACCAATGATTTGAAAACACCAAGATCTGGAAATAGCCACTCAGGCAACGCATTCCACATCCTAGACGCTCTTATCACAAAAGTAGAATCTACAGTTTTTTGGCTGCTAATTTAGCATTGGACTCGATATATGAATATATGAAAATACCTAAACATTCCTTGTAGCCATATCCGATCTTCCATCTGCGTTATGCGTCCAGGTACTTAACGAGTAAAGATTAATTCCTTTTAGAACGTAAAACGTGTTCTGAGTTTATTTGTGGTTTAGGTGACCTGGCACCCAGGCTAATAGACGAACTAGCAGCTCTAGTGGACGAGGTATTTGTGCCACTGCTGTCAAATCCGCTAAACCACGAAGGATGGCCACTGGTAGTTTCGCAAGACATTCTGAAACAAATACATAACCTGAAGAGTACGGTATATGAGGTAAGAAAAGTTAATGTTATGCAACGTGTTGGCATTCTCAGTCGATGTACATTTATTGCCCTTTTGTTCTGGTACTATGACTTCTTTTAATCGTAAAAAAATGTTTGGGTTACTCTACTATAAACAGTTATAATAATAAGCATACAACTGCATTTTGGATACATAGGGGTAAAATGTATAAAATTATTACATCTTATGCAACTCACTTTATCAGTTAAGACTAACCAATTTTAAAAGTCACATTTTATTAAAATTTTGTTTTTACAACCTCAGGTAAAAGGTAAAGTTAACGGCCAAACAGTCTTGCCCATGCCAGTTGGAGTAGAACTGGTCCACGAGGCTGAAAAAGAACTATTGAAAGGGGCTGAAGTCGACCTGTACTTAAAAAGTGCCATTGAAGGCGTCGTCATCAAATGGGCGCAGCAGATCAACGATGTGATGATGGAGGATTCAGCACAGGCTTTTGAGAATGGAAATAATCCATTACCAACTGTCGGTTAGTTTTCATTTTATTTTCTATCATACTCGTGCGTATAAACTCGAGATTCACAACGTTTTTTTTCTTCATAGAGTAGGTAATGATAATAATTTATTTATTTATTGTTAAGGTATATTTAGTTAATGCGCTTTTCATCATCGTCATCAACGGACCATTTAATGTTCACCTGTTTAATGGACTCGGACCTTCTCTCGCAAGAAGAGAGTTAGGGCCAAAATCCACCACATTGGCCCAGTGCGGATGACACATGACTTCGAAAGATTCTAGGTACATGTCGGTTTCCTCACGATGTTTTTCCTTTACCGTTTTAAGTTAGCGGCAATCGGCAATGCACTTTTACTTCCCTAAAACTAACCGTTTGATGTTTCCAAGTATCAAGCGAGGTTTTCCATTTTAGGATTGTAAAACGTCAGCAAAATATAACATTACGCGTTACTAATGGGGGTACTACTGTTGATTTTTTTATAGTATCGAGTGACAGGATGAGCAAGACATGTGATAGACCATCCAGAGATAGAGAGATAGAATATGATTATTTTCTATGCCCTATATTTTCTGGGGAAATATTGCCCTTCACACGTGACCACATTAAAGTTTGCAGTGACTCGGAGCTATTGGACAATGAAGAGTCCATCATTACCTAGCACTGTACTGCGCTCGTCACCCAGAGATCTAATATATTATATCTTTAAGCCCTGTTATTTCTCTGGAAACATTGCCCAACAGAACACAGTAATGCTTGCACTTTATTGTGTGCCGGTAAAATAACTGGCAAAGGTGTGGTACTTTTCCATGTGGACTCTGCGACGAGTTTTATTTCTACAAAATATACCAATAATACACTACAATTTAGGAGAATAATACTACGCTGTAAAATATACTTTCAGAATTGGCTTTTTGGAAATCGAGACTCAGCAATTTGAACTATATTTACGACCAACTTCGGACGGAAAGAGTTAGATGTATGGCAGTTATTCTGGAAAAAACTACTTCGGCTTACTATCCGTGCTTTAGCCGGCTCTTCAAAAACATTGTGTCAGGTAGAGTCATTTATGCTTAAGTAACTACCTTCATAAAGACTTTTTTGAATACATGAACACGAATATCTGTTCTGTGTCCGAGTGTTTCTATGTATCATACATATGTAGGTATATGTATTTACTTATATAAGATTTCATAACTATCAAATTAGCTATCTGGCTCCCATAGTACAACCTTTTCTTAGTTTGAAGCTTGTTAGTGCTGTATTAGGAATATCTAACAATAAATACAATACTATTGTAATAATTACAATAATCTAATTTTACAATAAATTGTTATTATTAAATAGCTATTATATTAATCAATGGCTACTGATGGTAAATTTGTTTTTTTTACAGCGTTAGCAGAGGCTCGTGAGATAGATTTGTACCTCAGAACTCTGGAGAAGCACTTTCAAGCCTTGGAAGACATAGACTTTACAGAGGTGCAACCACTGTTTCGCCCTCTCTTCCACGTCATTTGTATGATTTGGAGAGACTCTAAATACTACTGCAGCTCTTCCAAACTTATGGTCTTGCTGAAGCAAATAAGTAATTTGCTAATTTATCAGGTTAGTTCTGAGATATTTTGCTTGATGGAAGGTAGAAACAGTAGTAACAACAGACTTGATAGATACGAAATCATTATAATACAAAATCACGCCATAACAAAGTACCTTTAATCATTAGAAACATTTCTAATGATCTTTAAATTTTTAATACCTATTTGAAATTATTTTAGGCTAAGAAATGTCTCGACCCTTCGACACTGTTTCACAGCGACATAGATGAAGCAACTCAACGAATACAAGTCACCATAAATATTCTAAAGAAATTTCGAAGCACTTTTGACTATTTCAAAGATAATCTCCAAAAATATTTCGTCGATCGAAAAGTTATTCCGTGGACCTTCCATCCAAACGTCGTTTTCGAAAGGCTGAATAAATTCCTCGATAGATTGAATACTATTCAATGGTTTTTCAAAACTGTGCTAGAGTTTCAAAAATTGGAGAAGATCGAAATTGGTGGAATGAAAGGTCGGGTGTTAGGAGGACAAATAAGAGAAATATCTGCTGAATTTGAAGCTTATTTTCACGGATTTGCTTCCAAATCTTATGATGTGTTAGATCCAGATGATGACACTTTCAATGTAGACTTCAAGGAGTTTCAAGAAAATATTGTTGATTTAGATTTAAAACTATCTACAGTCTTAGTGGAATCATTTGATAACTGTTCTACATTGGAATCTATTTTTAAGGTAACAATTTAAGGCATCTTTAGCATTAAACAATTTCGGAAATATCATAATTCAAAGAAATTAATAAATTATATCATTTTAGCTGATCGACATCGTAGGTTCGGTTTTGGATCGCCCTCTTATTAGAAATGAGTTTACTGCCAAATACGTCGAAATCATCGTTGAACTCGAAAAGGAAATCGTAATATGTGAAGTAAGTTGACTATTAATAACGCGAGAGACCCAAAAAATCTCTTGGCTTTCTCGCCAAAAGGAGATCACTTGACACTTTCCCTTGCAGGATCTCTTCAACGAACAGAGCAACCGTTTCTACAAGTATGGCTTCATGGAGGTTGACACGTTCTTCCCGCCCGTGGCAGGCGGCTTGCTCTACATGACGATGCTAGCTACAAGGATCACCAAGCCTATAGCTAGCTTTCGCAATTTGCCGCACCCGTAAGTAAACTGGGTGGGGCAAATTGCGAAAGCTGATTATCTGGCTCCGTTTCTTCTATCTGTTGCGCTTTGTCTGCTAAAGTACTGTGAGACTGCATTTTTAATAACTTTCTCATTCTTTTTAAATATTAACTTTGTAATTTCCATATTGTGACTGTAATATTGCTTTTTGCGTGAAGTAGTTGCAAATGCATGCATTGCAGTTTTTATAATAATGAAAAAGTAAAACTGTTTTTTTTTTCAAATAGGATAAAGGGTTCGGATGAGGCAAAGAAAATCTTTATTAGACATGAAGAACTAATTAAGAAAATAGAAGAATTCAAAAAGAAATATTTTAATGATTGGACGCTGACGATTCCCAAAATCATTAAAGAAAAGTCTAAACATATGATTTTAGCGCGACAAGGATCTGATTTAATTCTAAATTTTAGCCCAGCGGTAAGAGATGAATTCTTTAATTTACATTATTTTCTAAAAGTAACCGTAACATTTGAAGACAAATAAATATGGATTCTTTTTTAGCTTCAAGATATTATGAAAGAAGTTCATCATCTTCGTAATAACCCAATTTTTGCGGAGTTCCTTCCAAAAGAAAGTTTCGAATTATATGATAAGCAAGAAACATACAGACAGTATAGAATCAATCTGGGAATAACAATAGATTGGTACAATCAAATAGTGAAAAATAGTCAAAAAGTTGAGTTTGACTTAGTGGAAGATGAAATTAAAGCAATAGATTTAAGAATAGAAATGGCACAAAATGAGCTCAATTGGAATTCGCAAGGTAAAAGCTTAATATTTCAAATTAATTCCTTAAAATGAGTCATCTCTTTTCTCTTTTTTTTTTAAACTTTTATAGGTTTACACTTGACCGCCATCTCGCCTGATGTTAAACGACAATGCGGTCTACGATGGAGCGTGTTTACCTAGAAATAACCGATTCACTCTCGATTTGAAGACACAAAGATTGTAATCATCGGGGAAAACCCACTCAGGCAACGTATTCCACAGCCTAGACGTTCTTATCACAAAATTAGAGTCAAATCTCTTCGTTCGTGTCTTTGGAACATCAACCATGAAACGATGTCGCTTTTTCGAGCTACGAGCATTCCGATAAAAAAAAGGGCAAGGTGGTATCAGATCATGCAAATCAATCGCACACTCTCCGAAGTGTATCCGATAAAAAAACCGATAGGCTAGCAATTTTAGTAAAATAGTAAAGTTTAAATCTTATAGGTAAATAATAATAAATAGATAATAGTAAACTCTTTATTGTACTTTTTTTTAAATACAGACAAATAAAGTAACAAAAGTGGAACTACGTTATATACATACGTGTATGTAGGTAGTATACTATGAGTTTTTTTCAGATTTGTGGAATTATTTGCAAGAACTACATACGTTAGTGGGAAATTTATACGAAAGAATGTCCAAAATACAAGAAAACCTAAAAGAAATGAAAAATGTTATGAAAGAATGGGCTTCACAGCCACTATTCGAGAGGAAAGAAGGGAGAAAGGCAAGTAAAGGTTTCATGGTAGAAAATATAATAAGTAGATATAAAGATCTGTTGTATTAGGAAATAATTACTGAAATTACTTACCTTTTCCAGGATACACTAATGAACTTGGAAGATCGACCCGATAAAAGAACCAAACGGTATAATGAAATTACAGCTACTGCTAATCGTGTAAATGAACTGCTTGATGAAAATATGCATTTATTTAATATGCAAGATAGCCAAGACAGTGAAATATGGCTAAACTATGTTACTTTTGTTGACTCATTGATGGAAGAAACATTGTTTAAAACTATTGCGTGCAGGTAAAAACATTGTAAAGTGTATACGAGTATAAAATCATTTTCCGGTATCGCATCAGCGCCTGTGTTCAATCGTGTTCGAACAGACTTAAGGGTAATTTATTACTCTTATGTTTGTTTTCTTAAGCAAATTGAAACAATTGAGTTGTATGTGAAACTAAATATAAAATTAATAGTATACATGATGTTCAATTTAGTTTTAATAATGGTCAAATTGATTTTATGTTATTATAAATTGTAGCATGGCATATATAACGGAACATATGAATCCTAAAAATAAACTGGCTCCTTTATTTGAAGCTCAATTAGAACTCTTAGATCCTGATATGGTCTTTGCTCCAACACTGGATCCGAACGACGAGAAAGGATTTACTGCTCTAATAAAAAGCATTATTGACGATGTTTTGAAAATGTCGTTGTTAATCGACAGAATCGATAAAACCAAACAAGAAACCTACGAACAATTTATTGTAGGCAGTGAAGAAATAATAGAGATGAGAGAAGAAATTCTTAATGGAATCGAAAAGGTAAATGAAACCCTACAAATGCTAACTTTAATGTACATAATAAATAGCTATGACCTAGCGAATTATCTAGCGAATCATTTGCTGAAATTATTTTTAGGTTATCGATGATGCAAATGATTTTTGTAAGACGTTTGAAAATTATTCTTATTTATGGCTGGAAGAAAGAGATGCTATCATGGACATATTTCTTACCTATGGTAGAATATTAACTCCAGAAGAAGCTGACAAAATTGGTTCAGAAGATAAAGATAATTTAGGACCTGTACCATGTGCTCCAAAGATGGAAGCTTTTAGAGAGCAAATTGACCATTTCGAGAATTTATTTATGGAGATTGAAGAGATGGAGCCTTACAAAGTTTTCAGCAATTGGTTCCAAGTATGTGAAAAATGTATAAAATATGTAATAACAAAATTTTTCGTAATTTTCTTTTTGATTTTTAGGTTGACATAAGACCCTTCCGTCAAGCTCTTCTTAATACTGTAAGGAAATGGGGTAACATGTATAAAGAACACCTTGTGAATAATGTTACGTCTAGTTTAAGTGATTTAGCCAACTTCATACGTGAAGCGGACGAAGGTACTTAAAGCTTAGACCATGGTAATATACAAGTTGTGGGATATATATTACATGTGCATGTACATATATCCTGCAACTTGTTATGAATTTATAACGAAAGTAAAATTTGCTAGGTTTGCTTCAACCTGTACCTGAAGGGGACTATGAGGCTTTAGTACGAGTTATGGGATACTTAATGAATGTCAAAGATAGAGGAGCTGCAACTGATGAAATGTTTCAACCTTTAACAGAGACAATTGAGCTACTGAAATTTTATGATATGGATATTCCCGAAGAAGTAAATGTATTACTACAGGTGACTATGGAAACATGTTAAATACGTTATTTTCTGAATAAACAAGTATATACATAATTTTGTCTTGAAAATTTAATTTATAGGAACTACCAGAACAGTGGCAGACTACAAAGAAACTTGCGCTTACAGTGAAACAACAAGTAGCTCCTTTACAAGCAGCCGAAGTATCGGGTATAAGAAAGAAAATTGCTACATTTGATTCTCATATCACTTATTACAGAGAAGTTTTCAAAAGATACGAAGTAGGTTTATTAACTTTTCATATTTCGATAATTTTACCCTATGTCTCTAGTATAATTAATGTTTATCTGTTTAACTTGTAGTTCTTTAAATATGAATGTGAAGATCCGTATGAAGTAATGTCTAGAGTTGATTATGAAATGTTATATTTAGAGGAAGAAATGAGAGGAATACAAGAATCGGGATCGTTATTTGAAGTAAATGTTCCAGAATTTAAACTTCTTAAACAATGTCGGAAAGAATTGAGAATGCTAAAGGTATGTTTAGGAAAACGACTAATTTGACTTTTAATATTTTTTATCAAATTAGTATTTCTTCAATTGAATTTTTTGCTATTTAGCAACTTTGGGATTACGTCTATATTGTGAGAACAAGTATCGAAGATTGGAAAACTACACCATGGAGGAAAATAGATGTTGAGAATATGGATATCGAATGTAAGAAATTTGCGAAGGAAATACGGCTCCTGGACAAAGAAATGAGAAGGTAATGTGAAACTTATTCATTTTATTGCATGGAAATATTTTTTTTTAAACTACCTATAACACCAAACTTTTTTTTTCTAGTTGGGATACTTACATTAACCTAGAAGCTACTGTGAAGAACATGCTTACATCCTTGAGAGCTGTAGGTGAGCTGCAAAATCCAGCAATCAGGGAAAGGCACTGGGATCAACTTATGAGTACAACAAAGGTGACATAGAATAGGAATTTAAACTAATGTAAATTGAGCAAATTGTAAATAAAAATGTAAATAACGAATTGATGTTGTGTTACGCACAAACAAAATGGATAAAACGGGTTTGAACGTTTAATATTACATTGCATGTTTTCATTTGGCATGCATTGCTGCTTTTGAAGAATGGTTCACTTTTGAGTGGGGAATGTATTATACATTTTTGATGATCCATGTTTTTTTTTATTTTGTGTCGGTGTTATGCGAATGTAAATATGTTTATGATCCACAGAGCTTAGCAGCATTACCACGTGAACTCACTGTAAGTATGATGATGATATAAGTGACATTACTACATGTATATTGTCAAGGTGCTATCAACTTGTTTAACAATGTTACGCTCTTTGCACCTGTATTTATTGTATAATTATTTACTTTCTAGTTTGGCTTATGATTTGATGCCCGTTTCAAAACATCAACATTTTCTAAATTAGATTTACTCATCATCAAATTTATCATCATCATTCGTAAATATATCCGATTTTAACATTAGTAGATGCAATTCACTTCTTCTTCACTACATACATTTATCACACTCTTGTAATGGTTTTATTTGTAACTAAGCGTTTTTTGTTGTCAATGTGGCTCCTGTAATGCCTTTCTATAGTAGAAGTTATACATTAGACACTTATACAGTTATTCAGTATTTTATTAATTATCATATAAGCAGTTATCGTCACTATCATATATCATACAGTAGATTGTGATTTGAATGTGTTATTAAATATAAATAGATAAAACGCAGGTTAAAATAAAAATATAAAAAGATGAGCTGTCTAAATGTTGTTCCTAGAAGTTTAGAATAAATGGCTTTAATAAGACATACTTATAAATTCAGGTAAGAATCGTGATGGATACAAATACTACACTAGCGGATTTGTTAGCGTTAAATCTGCATGAGTGCGAAGAAGAGGTCAAAAATATAGTAGACAAAGCTGTAAAAGAGATGTCGATGGAAAAAACATTGAAAGATTTAAATACCACTTGGGAAAGGCATGGAATTCGAACAAGAGGTTCATACGAGGACAGGATGCATATTACTAAGAGCTAGCGAAGAACTTATTGAAACCTTAGAAGAAAATCAGGTGATTAAAAGAAATTCATGGAATCATTAGATAGACTCTTTATTGTACACACCAAAAAATCATAAAGTTGATCATGAAGGTTTAAAACTCCCGATTTAAATTCTCAATTTGAATTTTACAGGTACAACTGCAGAACTTGATGACATCGAAATTCATAGCTCATTTTTTGGAAGAGGTGTCTGGTTGGCAAAATAAACTTTCAATAGCAGATCAAGTGATCACCGTGTGGTTTGAAGTGCAAAGAACTTGGACTCACTTGGAGAGTATTTTTATGAGTTCAGAAGATATTAGGAAGCAGCTTCCTGAAGATTCTGCGAGATTTGACAGAATTGATGCAGAGTTCAAAGTATGTAACTATATTTGGTAAAAAAAAATGTTGTCACGCAGTTTGACGATGTTTAAATTTCTATTTGTTTTTTTTTAGATTTTATCGAAAGATATGTCACTAACACCAAATGTAGTGAAAGGTACTAATAAGGAAGGGCTAGTAGAAAAATTAGATGGTCTTCAAAACGATTTGGTAATTTGTGAAAAGGCCTTAGCTGAATATCTGGAAACAAAGCGGCTTGCTTTTCCAAGATTTTACTTTGTGTCATCTGCTGATTTGTTAGATATTTTGTCTAATGGTAATCAAGCAGAATTGGTTATAAGGTAAACATAGTTGTTATCATAATAAATCAATGAGTCTGTCTCTTCGTTTGTCATCAGGTAAAGGTTAAGGGACGGTCTCCGATACAACGTATAACTTCATTGACGAACTTTTCATTCTTAGAACAAAAAATAATACGCACAAAAATTGAAGTTTGGTGCGACCAAATTTCAAATTTATTTATTTAGCAAATATGCACGAACAAGTTCGACTCGTGCGCATAGTTAGAAATTTAGTAAATAATCGGTTAATTTGAAAAGTTGTATACTATTAATCATTACCGCAGAAAAAGTGCTACATTTGCACTTTTATGAAAAAAATGTTGTTTCTTTTCAGACACCTTACAAAACTGTTTGATTCAATAGCTAAGTTGAGATTTATTGAGAGTGAGAAGCCTAGCGATAAAGTGTCTTCAGGAATGATAGCCAAAGATGGTGAATACGTACCATTTCATGGTTCGTTTGATTGTACTGGGCCTGTACGTAAACCTAAACAATATATTTTACTTAATTTGCCTTAAAATGTTAGGTTTCTTTTTTTATGTTATTATTCAAATACAGAGACCTTATTGCTGTATGCAGGTAAGATAAGATTTTACAAAGTATTTTAAAAGTTGTCCTGTACAAACTGGCCTCTTCTAGAGGCATGCAATATGTCTGGCAAAACATTTTGTACTGGTCTGAATGTATATGTCACCGTAAAATAACAAGAACCGTTAGTTGATCAATTCACTAGGTAGTTGATTAACTTTCGGAAATTAACAAACGGCAGTTCAAATGTATTTAACGTATATTTTTTAATAAATTGATCAATTCACGGCGTCTGGCCGTTAAATAATCCGACGAAGGCGAAGTGTGCGTTGATTGGTTCAACGACTCACGTGTTTTACACCGCTCCCCACCAGCCGGGTGAAACGTGTGAGATTTAATTTTTTACAACGGTTCACTTGTCACATCATTGGGAAATATGTTCGTCCGAGTAGTATAATTATCAAATCGGACTGTTTAGGTTACATAGGACCCAGATCCGACTCGGAGCACCCCGACTCCACCTAGTCTGGTGGCTACTATCCCTCCCCTAGAAATGCGGGAGCCAGCGGTCAGCCCTGAGTGTCGTTTCTTCATACTCGGTCTGCGCTCCATTACGCCATTACGGAGGTCAGCAACTCGCTTCGCTAGGGTGGCCTCGCATGGCTCACTCCACTCAGGACCTTCCTTGAGCTTCTGGCGGGAGCCCACCCAGTGTCAAAAAGTGCATCAATTTCAAGTTAGGGGCTTTTCAGTTTTATCTGACTGCCAAATGCTTATAATTAATGCCATCGACCAATCAGAGAACAGTGTATTAATTGACGGGTAATAGTGTACCGTTAAATAGCACGCTGAGCAACGATTGGCCCATTTGTGTATGATTTTACTAGCGGCAAAATCGTAATTAGTTAAATGACGGCCAGCCATCGTTAGTTGATCAATTAACGTAAATTCATTGCGTTAAATAATACATTTCAACCGCCGTTTTTTATTTTCCGAAAGTTGATCAACTACCGAGTGAATTGATCAATTAACGGTTCTTGTTATTTTCCGGTCACATATACAATGATAAAAATAATAGTCAACTGATAAAAGTTTTCTTCTTCTTTTCATTTCTAGCTTTTAATCGAATGTGTTGTATGTCATCTTCATTTTCTATTGATATCTGGCTTCTATTCTAATTCCGATTTAATTCAGGTGGAAATATGGCTCAATCGCTTACAAGATATTATGAGATCTACTATTAGACATTACTTTGGAGAAGCTGTTGTTTTGTATGAAGAGAAACCTCGGGAACAGTGGTTGTTTGATTTCATGGCTCAAGTGTCTCTTTGCGGAACACAAGTTTGGTGGACAACAGAAGTGAATATGGCATTTGCGAGGCTAGAAGAGGGATACGATAATGCACTTAAAGATTACTACAAAAAGCAACTATCACAACTTAGTACATTGATTTCATTGTTGATTGGAGAGTTGAGTAAGCAAGACCGTCAGAAAATCATGACAATATGTACTATTGATGTCCATTCAAGAGATGTCGTGGGTAAAATGATTCAAGGAAAAGTTGAAGCAGGTTCTGCATTTCAGTGGCAGTCTCAACTCAGACACAGGTTTTGAAGCCCGAGTAAAACTTTCATCATTTGCACTTTATGCCGAGGTTATCTTCATTTTCATGTTCACTTCTTTTGTTGGTCATTCACAATCACGTTTCACTTAGAGCAATTTTGTTCACGTGATTTTTAGACTTGCATTTTGCAACATCGTGGATTACAGCAAGATTGTAATTTTAGGTGGGATGAGGCTGAGGGTCACTGTTTTGCAAATATTTGTGATGCTCAGTTCATCTACAGCTACGAATATTTAGGGAACACTCCACGTTTGGTGATTACACCATTGACCGATCGATGTTATATTACACTCACTCAGGTAAATATCGGGTAAATAAATAAAACAGTGTCACTGTTCATTTACTCGTATTAACTATCTTTAACATTTTAAATTATAGTCTCTTCATTTAATCATGGGTGGAGGTCCAGCTGGTCCTGCCGGAACTGGCAAAACAGAAACTACAAAAGATTTAGGGAGAGCTTTGGGTATAATGGTGTATGTCTTCAATTGTTCTGAACAGATGGACTATCAGGTAAAAGTATTATTCGAAAATAAATCACGTTTGTGTCCGCTGATTTTGTACTATTGTATTATTAAAAAGTGTGTGTATTTTTAGTCTTGTGGAAATATTTACAAGGGATTAGCACAGACAGGCGCTTGGGGGTGTTTTGATGAGTTCAATCGTATATCTGTTGAAGTGTTGTCTGTCGTCGCTGTCCAAGTAAAATCAGTTCAGGATGCTATCAGGTAACTAATAAATATTATTTCGGCTTAGAAAATATATATCACTTCTCTGTCTATACTGTGTTATTTCTAATTTCAGAGATAAGAAAGAAAAGTTTAATTTCATGGGTGAAATAATAGTTCTTGTACCCTCAGTTGGGATATTTATCACTATGAACCCAGGTTACGCTGGCAGAACAGAATTGCCCGAAAATTTAAAAGCGCTTTTTAGGCCTTGTGCTATGGTTGTACCTGACTTTGAGCTTATTTGTGAAATTATGTTGGTCGCTGAAGGTTTCCAAGAGGCAAAGATCTTAGCTAGAAAGTTTATCACTCTTTACACTTTGTGTAAAGAATTACTCTCGAAACAAGACCATTATGATTGGGGTCTGAGAGCGATTAAGTCCGTCCTCGTTGTAGCAGGGTCATTAAAGGTAAGCTATCAATAAATTCACCAATTTAAAATACATTTCGTTCATCTGTGTACTTATTCTACTGTACTGTGTACTTTACTTTGCTGCTGTAAGTGTATTTTTAATATTAAGCATGGCTATATTATCTGTAAAATAGAGAGGTGATCCAGGCAGACCGGAAGAAGAAGTTCTTATGCGCACTCTTCGTGATTTTAATATACCCAAGATAGTCACTGATGATATGCCAGTATTCATGGGTCTCATTGGTGACTTATTTCCTGCTCTCGAAGTACCAAGGAAACGTGATTTAGACTTCGAGAGAACTGTCAAACAAGCTGCTATGGACTTATCACTTCAACCGGAGGATAATTTTATTTTGAAAGTAGTCCAGCTTGAAGAGTTACTAGAAGTACGACATTCAGTATTCATTGTTGGTAACGCTGGTACTGGGAAGACCCAAGTATGGAAATCTCTATTCAAAACTTATCAGAATTTAAGAAAGAAGCCTATATATACAGACTTAAACCCAAAAGCTGTTACTAACGATGAGCTATTTGGAATAATCAATCCAGCTACGAGAGAATGGAAGGACGGGCTGTTCTCAGTCATTATGAGAGACCAAGCAAATTTAGTAGGAGAGAATCCGAAATGGATACTCTTAGACGGTGATATAGACCCTATGTGGATCGAATCTCTCAACACTGTGATGGATGATAATAAAATTTTGACATTAGCCAGTAACGAGAGAATAGCGTTAACACCTACTATGAGACTGATGTTCGAAATATCCAATTTGAGAACTGCTACCCCAGCTACAGTTTCAAGAGCTGGTATCTTATACATTAATCCTCAAGATTTAGGATGGAATCCGTAAGTGTGGTAAAATTATATTTTTAGTGTAATCTGAACAAAACCTGCTAATCTGCAAATCTTTAGAGAAGTGTAATACTTGTAACAGTACCTACATTGTAATTTTATGTGAATTGTGTAAATTAGGATTTGTAAATTAGGATATTTGCAAGTCAATTAGCAAACATGCACTTGAGCCCCAAGATAGTAATAGTAGGATAAGTTTAGTAGTGGTAGGCTCTTGGCAGAGTCCGCTTGGGGGAAGTACCACACCTTTGCCAGTTATTCTAACCCAAGCAATAATGTGCAAATATTACTGTGTTCCGGTTTGAAGGGCATTGTTTCCAGAGAAATTACAGGTCTTAGAGATATAACATCTTAAGTAATGATTTTGACTCTTCATGTGCCAATAGCTGCATGTTACTGTGCTGTTATGTGGCAGGCATATTGCTTACCATCAGGCACATGTCCTGCTCGTCTCGTCACTATTTTTTTTAAAATATAAATTTTTGGGTTTGCTTAGTTCGGGTTTCATAGGTAAGTAGCTAATCTGTACAGATAAACTTTAAATAATATTTTAAGTATCGTTTTACACCTAAGTATCTTAAGGCTTAGATAAGTTTTTCTGTGTTCGATGTTTTTGTCAAATACATATTTTTTGTATTTGAATTTTTCAGGTATGTGACAAGTTGGGTCGAAACAAGAAAATTACCCGCGGAAAAATCAAATCTTGTAATCTTATTCGACAAATATATCCCGTCTTGCTTAGAAACTGTACGAAACAGATTTAAGAAAATCACTCCTATAGCGGACATGGCGCATGTGCAAATGTTGTGCTACTTGCTCGATGTTTTATTTGTGCCAGAAAACACACCAGCAGACTGTCCAAAAGAGTGGCATGATATATTTTTTGTTTTTGCATGCGTTTGGGCTTTTGGGTCCGCCATGTTTCAGGATACTAGCATAGATTATAGAGTCGGTAAGATTTTTTCTTTAAAATACTTGGATATTTATATATAACTGACTTCAAATGTTCTTAATTCGTCGTATTCTTTTTTATGTATGGTCACCGATTGAAGATTGAATAATGCTTCAAAAAAAGATTCTTGACCCGATTTGGATATTTTTTTGTGTTTGTGTCTAAGGACTCTTCACATTTCAATTTAATCGAACTCGATCGAGAAGTTTTTTAAAAATCAACAAAAATCGGAATTTTGTTTTGTTATGATATGAATAATATATTTGTTTACTCCAAAACTTTTCCAATTAGGTATCTGGTTTGAGCAGAGCGTTGTTTTTTGTCTACCCAAACTATTTGGTTTTACAAACTGTATGTATTTTGTTTACAGAATTCACAAAATGGTGGACAAACGAGTTTAAAAACATAAAATTTCCTCCCGGTGGCACTGTGTTTGACTATTATATAGACTCGGAAACCAAACAGTTCACACCATGGACGGAGAAAATTCCTAAATTTGAATTAGATACTGACATACCTTTACAGGCAGTTTTGGTACCAACTGCAGAAACAATAAGGATTCGATTCTTTCTTGACCTTCTCATTAAGAAAAAAACTCCAGTTATGTTAGTTGGAGGCGCCGGGTGTGGAAAAACTGTCCTCGTGAACGAAAAGTTACAGACGTAAGAAAATATTGTACTTTTAAATTTCAATTGCGAATAAGTATTGCCGTTATTTCAGTCAGTACGTAAATACTTTTTTTCAGGTTACCAGAAAATTATGCAATCCAATCAGTTCCGTTCAATTTTTATACTTCTTCTGAAATGCTACAGAAGGTGCTTGAAAAACCACTTGAAAAGAAAGCCGGTAGAAATTACGGTCCACCTGGCAGCAAAACTCTGATCTATTTCATAGATGACATGAATATGCCTGAAGTAGACGCTTATGGAACTGTCCAGCCTCATACCATTATAAGACAACATTTGGACTATAACCATTGGTACGATCGGGCAAAGTTAACTCTAAAAAGACATTCACAATACCCAGTACGTGTCCTGTATGAATCCTACTTCAGGCAGTTTTACCATAAATCCAAGGTTACAGAGACACTTTTGCGTATTTGCGATCAGCTTCCCTAATAATGAAGCTTTGAACAACATTTACCATAACATTCTAAGTCAGCATTTGACTAATCCAGAGTTGAGAATAAATCCTCAAATCGCTAAGCTATCAGGCAAGTCTTAAATTCTGATTTGGAATACCACACTCACTTACGTGAAACTGATTTTATTACAAATAATATGTGTGCTATTTACAGTTAACGTGGTGACAGCTACAGTAACTCTACACAATAAAATCTCTCAAGTGTTCTTGCCAACAGCTATAAAATTCCATTACATCTTTAATCTGAGAGATTTGTCTAACGTTTTTCAGGTAAATATCTATAAAATGTTAGTTTTTTAAAATTTAGTTATTTTAGCTAGCTGCTCGAAGGACCAATTTTTTTAAAATTGATTATTATGCTTGTAACTGATCACCATCTTGCCTGATGTCAAGCGACGATGCCGTCTACGATGTGCGACGTGCGCCTACTTAGAAGAAACCGATTTCCTCTCGAATTCAAGACATCGGGATTGTATACATTGGGTAAAATCCACTCAGTTAAAAAAAACCGCGTTTCTATTACGAAATTGAAGTCATCCTCTCACCTCTCATCTCGAGTACTTGTTGAAACGTTAAATTAATTTATTAATTCCAACGAAGTATTACTATTATTTACAGGTCATTGATTAATTCCATTAATATTTACATGTATCTTACATTATAGGGCCTCTTGTTCAGTACTAATGAATGTTTGGTGAATCCATCTGATCTTCTCCGTTTGTGGCTCCACGAAACACATAGAGTTTACGGTGATAAGCTTACTGAAGAAAAAGATATTGATGCTTTTCTGAAAATGCAAGTTGACATCTGCAAGAAAACATTTGAAGTAAGTGAGCATTAAATAGCTTGTTTGTAATGTTTTTTTATTGATGAACTGCATATAATTTAAAAAAGAAAGGTAAATTGAAGTAATGCACTGTTACTTTGAGAAGATTTATCATTCAAATACAGTAAAATTTATTAGGTAGTGAATATATGTACCTAAAGGAGATTAACATGAACCAGGGGCACATACTGGT
>JADLOZ010000152.1:0-50000 GCA_017562165.1 Ectropis grisescens | reverse complement strand
GACGTATAAAAAGTCGGACGTAGTCTCGATAAAACAAAAACTGTGTCACTAGAGTCAGCCACATTTGCACGTGTGCGTTGCCAGGTTGTCACTGATAGGTTGCATTGTTGCAAACGAGTTTTTGACATGACGTCTAATAAATCGATGAGCGCCGGCTGCATGCACGAAAAAGTGTCCCGTTATGTCCCGTTACGCTAATCTATCAATGTTTTGGTATGACGTTGTCACGTTAAACTATCGTCCTTAAACCAACCGACTTTACAGACAACGAATTTTTTGGGTCCATTCCAATTTTGCCTGCAAGAAATTGCTTTCAGTGATAAAATCACTAGTTATTCACTTTTTTTAATCGTTTTCCTTTATTAATATGTACAATTACTTGAACAACGAAAAACTAACAATTAATCACACTTTTTTCCTTTTGATTTAGCTCTAAACTGGGTTACCATACGGATATAAGATAGACATCGGATTGTAAATCTCTGCTTATCGTAAGCAATCTAAGTGACGGTAGCTCTTGACAGAACATAATGCCACTAATTGCGGCTAAAAACTGGAAAAGCAAATGCATTGCTATTCCATCGTAAAACAAGCGTAAATGTCTCGTCAAGTTGAATCCATATTTCTAATACGGATTACTAGCTCAAGTTGATTACATTTGGCAATCAGAATCAGCGGCGCATGAAACTCAATCACTTTCAGTGCTAAATGAAACATGATTTATTTATACTTTGCAATAAAATCATAACAGCAAGATGATATAGGAACAATGATTCTAATTACATTGGGAATGTTGGTTTTCACTGAGGCAGGCATACGAACCGTTAAAAACAAACTCAAGTACGTACACTGTACACATAGTATAAACAAGCCTTATTAGATTCCTACAGCTGGGAATCGCGGGTTTCTCTCACAAGGATCGAGTTAAGATCATAATTTACGACTCGATCAATTCGAAGCATGAATTAAGTGTTAAGTACTCATTGCAAAGCATTCAACAGAATGGATGTTATTGCTATGAACTACCGAAACCTATTTGCTGGAGTCACACACCATTTCAACTTTAAAAAGTAACACACTGTTAGATAGGTAATTTTAAATATCACAATTATTTTTTAATCCAAGACAGTTAAAAGTAATAAAAACGAATTCAATAAAACAATTTAATTACATCAAATGTCTTATTTCTTACCTCATCTTACTTAACTAACAAGTTTAGGATAGCCAAAGACACAGCTTGTTAACGATACATTCGAGGATGATATCGGAAAATGTTCATCTATCTGTCATAATCCATCTATCCTACTAATATTATAAATGCTAAAGTTTGGATGTTCGTTATTCAATCACAAATCAACGTTAGTTTTCTCAAAGCACGGAAATAACGAGAACGGGATCTAAGCGGGTGGATCCGCGGGGCACTGCTAGTCTATTGATGACAATGATAATGATGGCTAGTCTATTACAAAGTTACTGGGACATTTAAACTGAAACTGGTGACACAAGGTGTGGGAACGGACATGGCACAGACACCTGGAAATGCTTTTGTCTTAACACACCCCAATATTCTTCCGTCCGAATAAGACAAGTAATACTGAAATTCTCAACCGAATCTAATATTCAAAACATAATAAACACAAGACTTCTTTGAGATCTTAATGTATTCTTCTAATAGTCCAAGATCCCAGAGCCGCCAGACGTCACGTATTTTCTGATGGACGAAATGTGGACGATTGAGTAGAGTTAGTACGTACTAAGAACATATGCTTACAACGGCGATGGTCGCGAATCGATTATCCTCTACCTAATCAAAGATCGAGAAATCCAATTTGAACGCATTTCTAACTGCATTCGTGTAAGGTGTTGATCACCTCAATGAGACAATTAATGTCCAATGATACATACAAAAAACGGCACAAGAACAAAACGTCAGAATGTAAGAACGTCAACATTAAACACAGCAAGTTAAAAAAAGCGTGTTAAAAAGTGTACTACTTCGCTACGCCGAGTGTCTTTATTCATCACTCTACCTGTAAAATACACAGACGAGAGCGAGGAAGAACGAGATCGACCTTCAAGATACCTCATCTCATTACGTCACACCTCATCACGTCTTCGTACTCAATACAAAAAAGAATACTTTAACAAACCCCATTTTGAAGCTATTGTATGTCCTAATCAATAATAATAGATTTGTTTTTATTGTAAAGAGTGACGAGACGAACAGGACATGTACGCCTGATGGTAAACGAACCTCCTGCTCATAAAAGCCCTTTCCCATAAAAGTCCAAATCATTACCTACCATTGCACTGCCGTCTTCACCCAGAGATATTATAAGATGAGTTATGGCCTGTTATTTCAAACCGGAACACAGTGATGTTTGCACATTACTGCTTGGTGGTAGAATAACTGGCAAAAGTAGTACCTACTTCCCCAAACGGACTCTGCAAAGAGTCCTACCTCTACATAACGTTTTCATGGATTGTGTATTTGACTGCCCTAGTGGCTTACTTGGTAGTAGCTCTGCCTGCGAAGCCGAGGGTCGTGGGTTCGATCCCCACCCAGTGCAAATATTTGTGTGCTGAATTCAAATGTTTGCACTGTGTCTGGGTGTTTCTATGTATAATAAGTATGTATTTAAAACTATATAAGTACATATTATATCAGCTATCTGGCTGCCATCACACAAACTTTGCTTAGTTTGGGGTCAGATGGTGTTGTGTGTGAATTGTCCACCAATATTTATTTATTTATTTGTATGGATAGTGTATTTAAACTGTCGGATCGCATACTACGTGTGACGTGATTAATACATGTGGGTCATTTTCGCAATATCACAGATACTGCATTATGTATCGGCGTACGTTTTCCTAATCTCTGAGCGATTCTTTATTGCTGCCATCAATCAGGGCGATTGCGATAACTGTGCACTGCTTAACAAACTTATCGTGGATCATAAATAATAATGCGGTTGCGAAAATCGTAATCGACAGTGTGCAGTGAACGAAGAGCTGTTTATTGACGTCATGTCGTATTTAGTACACTAGTACATTAAATAATAATCATTGTACATAAGATCGACTAGATTAATCGCCTTTCGAACTTAAATCTTCGTCTTTAATAAACGTCGTCTTGATACTTTTTTTTAAATTATATATCACAACTTGTCTTTTCACATGTTAATTAGTAGTCGCCAAGTGAGCGAAATTCGAACTTAAAGCAACATTATTCTATTCTAAATTTTACCATAGACTTACATTTATATATATTTATATTTACAACAATAAACAATTTAATATTTTTATTTATGCGCGTGTTTCAAATCGTGGTAGTGTGTGTAATGTTTTCCTTTTTTAATCGTTTTTTTATAGCTGCTTTCTGTGTCCACAAACTATTAAATTAAAGATGCGCTCAGGAGAAAAAAAATAACAAGCAGTGTTGCCCTCCTACATATATTACAGTTAAATGAATCATCAACTGGAAAAGGCCGTGGTGGTCTGTCTAGTGGCGAGACGCTCGATTCGACAACAATGAGCTGGTAGGTTTTAGAATAAATACATAAAAATACAGCAAACTTATAAAAGAATGGTAAACAAAAAAATATTCCCAATAATATTCAAACTCTAACTTTCATTCGAGCGTAAGAAAAAGTTTCAATTAGTTTTAGCAAAATATTTTTTAACACAAAACTGTAACAATTGATGTAAAAATATAGAAATGTAATAAAATACTACGTGTCTAAATATTGATTCAGTAAACACAGGAACATGCCGAAACGCAATGATGTGCCCACTGGTGCATATACTTAATGCCGCATTGATATAAAATATTTTTGCAGACAGCTACCCCAAATATGCGACAAATGAACACGCTACGAAAATAATCGGACTAAAACACAATTAAAAACAACTTATACGCTATTTATGCTAAATCAATATCACAACATTCTATGGATATGAGCAAAAACTAATTACAAAAACGAAATAGACGAGAATTTACAAGCCAAGAAAAGATCGTAACGAGCCGTATTTTCACTTTAATCAACTATAGACTACAGGCCCGTAAACAAAATTTATGGGTCAAATGATATACCAGGAGAGCAGGAGACCTATGAAGGATGATAGAAGGGTATAATGATCTTGTGTCATTCCGATAATAGGACGTTTTGCTACTAAGTAATTTAGATTTTGTGTCGTTTTAAAATGTAGGACATTTTGATTTTAAGTCCTTCTGATACGTAAGCAATTTTAATTGCTTACGTATCTGTAGGTACTCTACATTAAATTAAGCCTAGATTGTTCTAGCAAATGAGGAATTGTATGTAAAAGGAAGGTGAGTCAATTTCCTAAAATTTTATGACATAATTTTGTATTTTATGATTGTGAATGGATGTAATTTTCTTTTTAATGGTTTCACCATTTTATGACTACTTTACCTAATTTATAGATTCGTTTATTGACTTACTTCATCGAAACGGTAATTTCATTGAATCTAATAATTTTCTCCAATGATGTTTGAAAATCGATTGTGTATTTTGATAATAATTTTTTACCTTATAATACTTTTAAAACTTTTATATACAACTTGTGGATTAAAGTATGACCTAAGCCGAAATTTAATTGTTCTGTTATACTGTTCAGATTGAGCTTACTATGTGTATGGTGATAATTAGACTCTGTAATGTTATTATTACAGGCAAAGGTAAACATAATTAATATCCATTTTATGATTTCCCAATACCATTTCTACCATTACGAGTATTAGCTAGAGATCCCAACTACGCTACTAAAAAAAATTGGCAGTCATAGGAGTTACCGACATAACACGAAAAGTCCATCCCATTTCCTAGCACTGCACTGCACTCGTCATCCAGAGATATAAGATCTTGTATCTCTAAGCCCTGTAATTTATCTGGAAACATTGCCTTTCAAACCGGAACATAGTAATGTTTGCACATTACTACTTGACGGTAGAATAAGTGGTATAGGTGTGGTACTTCCCCAGGCGGACTCTGCCAAGAGCTGCTCTACCACTACAAAACGTCTATCATACTCGTCCTGCACCGCCGCCATTCCGACACGCTATGACACTCCATTACAATGTCGGTGACGCGATCCCATAAGATCCCCCCCCCCCCCAAGCAAAAAGTGGCCACACGGCTAAGGAAGTTTTTACTTCGACAATCTGTACACATCAGAATAAGACAAACGAAGGATTGTAAAATCACGATAAAGCACGCCGACCAAAAACCCAAGAACCTACTCGCTATTGATCTCGAAAAGTTCGAGAGTAGACCTCTCAGGAACTATTTGTTCTCAGGAATCTCAGGATAAAAGAAAATAGTCGTCAAAGCAATCATAGACTTCCAAAAAGTTACCGTCGAATTAGGGAACAAAAACTGTTCCGTTCATGGACCTAGCCTTTATCCTACTGTACCTCTATACTACTAATGTTATAAATGCGATAGTTTGTTTATTTAAATGTGAGGATGATGCTCAAACACGTGCTGCTCAAACACGTCGGAACGCCTGAAAAATGTACCCTACTAAAATGGTCATAGCTTTGATTTTGCTCTCTTTTTTAACGTTCCGTAACCAAATGACAAAATACGGGACCCTTTTAGATTAGTCATGTCTGTCTGTGTGTCCGTCCTTATGTCACAGTCACTTTTCTCCGAAACTATAAGAATTATACTATTGAAACTTGGTAAGTAGGTAGATGTATTCTGTAAACCGCATTAGATTTTAATTCAAAAAATAGAAAAAAATAACAATAAATTTTGGGGATGTCCCATACTTATTTAGAACTGAAACTCAAATATTTTTTCCATCATAACCAAACATGTGTGTTATCTATGGATAGGTCTTCAAAAATGATTTTGAGGTTTCTAACATTTTTTTTTTCTAAACTGAATAGTTTGCGCTAAACTCTTCCAAAGTGGTAAAATGTGTGTCCCCCATGTAACTTCTACAGAGAACGACAAAACTAAAAAAGTGTATGATGTACACTACCATGTAAACTTTCAACGAAAATTGGTTTGAATGAGATCTAATAAGTGGTTTTATTTTAATACGTCATAAATTCAATATTGTTAAAACGCTGATTAAAGTAACAACGAACTACAAGAACTTTTATATTATGTTACGTACTGCTACGAAAGCCTTCATGGGCGAGTCCGACTCGCACTTGACCACTTTTTTATTTTCACTTGTAATTAAAGAGATACCAAAACTAAAGCTATAACCGTTTTCGTAAGACGGCAGAAGAATGGGTTGAAATTTGTACCTAACACAAATTGTAGTCACATAGGTAACTTTTTTATCGCAGGAAAATTACGGGCCGGGAATAACCGTGAGGCGATGCTAGTCGTTTATAACCGTTTAAATTTTTCTGATGTACATAATAAAGTCTCTGCCTATCTGTCCGTTTTTCGTTTTACACGTATTCGTTTCAAGGTTTAGTTGCACAAAAACGTCAACATTCAATGTAAGTAAAATGAGCAAAAAATTAAACTTAAAAATGTATCATTTGCATACAGTAGTTGAACTTACCAAATAAGTCTCGCCATGGGGTGGCGAGGTCAAGCGAGACCGACACAATGGCATACCAGCACAATCGATTACTGGAAGCCAATACCAAAATTGGCGTTGTACTTGACCAGCAAAACCTGACACGTTCGCATACCTACCTGTCCAAAATTACACAGTAATTTGCCAATTCAGTGATCGATTGGTCGCCGCTCAGAGACTATTTTATATTGGTCGCACGGAGATGCTTTAGGAGGTCGAAGGTCTATTTTTTCTACGTAAACCGAAATGAGATACGCCTTCTGTTTTCCATTTTCATCTGTTCGATCGATTTTTATGGATAAACCGGGGTTCTTTACATATAGAGTTGTGTGTATGAACGTTTTTCCTCGATGAAGGCTTCAGAACCATGTTGGTCCATCTTTGTAATGAATGGCTGGTCTGGTAATTTGTTAACATAATGAAAATGACACGATTGTTATTACATAATGTGTGTGATGTAAAGCCCATTAACATAGCACTCATCGTAATTGTTTATTCTTGGATGTAAAGAAAAAACTGATGAGTAATTGGTGTTTCAAGCTTGTCAAGTTTATTGGTTATGGTGTCGTGCCGTTTAAATAATATTGTGTGGTTTTCTGAGGCAACTCCTATTTCGGGGTATGAGAGAATAAGCCGTAAATCAAGAAGAGTAGTTGATATGACTATATGAATTACAGCCGCTCAGGGATTATTTATTTCAGGGAATTCCATCGCCTATTTATAGAATCAAGTGAGAGTCATATTCATATTATGACGCTATAGGTAAGTATGGGTTTTTATTAATTCAGTATGATTGAATAAAAATCCTTTATGACAGTAGCATAGCCTTGGATGTGTTAATAAGAATAAAAAATTGTATGTTGTTGTATTGTGTACTATATACATATACTTCGATATAGGTACATAGGTAACTATATGTCGAAGTATAGTTATGTATTAAGATTAAGTAAGGGTCCTGCATTTTCTGAACTCGCTCAAAGCTTGGAAGGTAGTGATAACTAGAGACCATCTGAGGTTAGAAAATTAAAAACAAGAGTTGGGTATGGTATGGTATATCGTTTCTATCGTGGGTCGAACCTGGACTCGATTGGCACAGAACCGAGGAAGATGGCATGGGTAAAGAGAGGCCTATACCCAGCAGTGGATGATGATGATGGTATTACCATTGCCCCTTACGTAAAATATCCTGTATTATTAAAAACAGTAGCTTTCGTAGCAAAACTAATTTTAATACAATGTTTTATTATTTCAAGAATTAATTACTTACCCTCGAAGAATTGATGGACTTTAAATTTTAATATTCTTAATATAAGTGCCTTAACGAGAGTTAAAATGACTTCCAGAAGCGCCTATTTAAATAAGAGGCAGACTATTCCTGAAGTAATTCCGCAGAGACCAGATCGTCTAGACGTCTGCGAAATAGGCAATTTCTACTAGTCCATTTTAATAACAATACTTCCTACAAAGATATTTACTAAAACAACTCAATCAAACATATTCATTCTAAGATACAACAAAACTGTAATTTCTATTGTGGAAACCCGATAACAGCAAACAATTCTAAATTTAATCTCAATATCATTTATATTTACACATATACATAATTTACAGATTATTTATTTATTTTTATTGTCTTTTTTTAACAGGCAGAATCTTTATTATCTGGTCAAATTTTTTATTAAGGCTCTACAGTGCTCTAAATTTCAACCCGTTGCAGCGTGATTGAGTAACAAACATCGAAACTTTCACACTTCAATATTAGTAGCATACTCACTTGCCGTACTCAATGAATGCTAAAAAAATATATAAAAAGTTAAGTGAACGATAAAACCCATATGTGCTTAGCCAAGCTGTAATCTAATTGTGTTCTAAATTTCGACCCGATCCATTCAAACGTTCCGATGTAATTGAGCACTAAACATCAAAACGTTGACATCTAACTAATATTATAAATTTTAGTATGAAAACTAACGTCGTTATTACACATTTTAAATATATACACGGATAAGTCAGGTTTGACATAGTCAGTCCAGTCCGACTCAAGTTTCAGTAGTGCTAAACGAGCTGCAAACACGCGCGCGCACTCTCCTTGAAAAACATCGCCGGACGCGATCGAAACTTGAGTCGGACTGGACTGACTATATCAATCGTGAGTTACCCGTGTAAAATATTATAAATGTTAGGATATTTTTTGCATCAATCACTTCGTTATATATGAACGGGTCGAGTTGAAATCTCACCTAATATTATAAAGCTGATGAGTTTGTTTGTTTGAACGCTAGGATCTCGGGAAGTACTGGTCCGAATTGAAAGCTTCTTTTTCTGTTGGATAGTCCATTTATCGAGGAAGGCTATAACATTACGCTACTATCAATACGCGGAGCCTGTATAAAGAATGCACCAAAAACGAGAAAAAATGTTAATTTTTGAAAGCTTTCGTTGCTCGCACTTGCGTGCGCCAAAATCCGTGACAGCATGTGTTTATCCTTTAAGGTTGCGTCATTATAACCTAAGCTAATCAAATTTGTTCTAAATCTGAGTTAGTACGAGTAATTTTCGATAGGTGGCGTAGCAACGCGCGCAGGATTCAGCTATTTTGGAATAAAGATAGATTCTAGTCTGGAAAAATACATAGGTAACTTTGTATTGTATCTCGGGAAAGTAACGGTAACGGGAACTACTCGAGTAAAACCACGGGGCGTTTTAGTTTAAAATATTTGTAAACTTTTTGTAAACAAACAAAATGCATGTCGTTTATGAAACTATCTTCAAGTTTCTATATTATATAGATAGATAGATAGATAGATAAACTCTTTATTGCACTTCACAAGTAAACAAAGTATATATCTATAGTCATGAGCTTTTATATTATGCAGACCTCGTAGTTGCCATAGTAGGTGCAAAAGCGACGCGACGGTGTCGGTTCGATAAATTTACATCCGACATTTAAGTGGCCATATACAGGTTAAGTCTTGACCTGGATGCAGTGAACGACGATGTTTGGAGATTAACCCCGGGGCGCCTGTTTTATATCCAGTAATTTTATCGACACTAATACTACACTTAACTAATTTAATAATGAGTTTAATCGAGTAACTCTTGTTAGTAAAATTTTAATAGATATAATTGGGCTGCATAGGAAAAAGGTTGACTGCAATTTTGATCGATACAAAGTAGTTTTTTGAATTAGAGGTTTGCTTTTAGTAGTTTTTGGAAGTGAATGGTCTAGTCAGAGAACGGCAATTGCCGAACAAGAGGACCCTGGTTCAAATTCCACGCGCACTACAGTCGGAGTCATATGCGTAATGTCGCTAGCTTAGAAACGGTGAAGGAAAACATTGTGATAAAATCGACACGTTCCTTAGAACCTTTCGAGGTCATGCGTCATCCGCCAACCCGTACTGGGCCAGTGTGGTAGATTATGGTTTTAGCTCTCCTCCGCTCCTTGCCAGAGAAGGTCCCGAGTCCCAGCAGTGGGACCATTTAGTAGATTGCTTAAGCTTAAAAAGAATCAGTATAATCTAGACTAGAATGTTCGATTTCACAATTGAGAACGTGTGGGTTTGAATCCCGTCTACATCTTTGAGTATTGTTCCAAGTGCATAATTTACAAGTTTATCATCACTACTGACTTTGACGGTGAAGGGAAACATCGCGAGGAAACGCATTTCGCAAAAGTACGCAAAAGGTGTTAAACTGCACAAAGTGGCCCTTAACTCAGATGTAAGTCTACTATTATCCACGTACCGATTTTTCTGTAGCATTTCATCTGATATTTCGAAAAAAGAACAGAATAAAATGACCATTGACTGCGACGGGGGGAACTGATTTGACGCAATTTCTTTCGTACCTCGTCAGGGAACGAAATCATAGCGGCAATTTTTCGCTGATCCCATTTTCCTTCTACCCGTTCGGTCGTCATCGACATGACTTACTTCGTAAGACAGATGGTATGTTTTTCTCATTTCTAGAACAATCTTATTTTACGAGACTCCACGACTTTCAGATATCGTGACTTAGCTCTCATGGACGACAGAATATATTTAGTATTGCAAAATTAATTAAGTTCCCAGTTCAGGGTGGGAATAAAGTTATAAAGTAAAGTATACATTTTGATATGTTTAATATTCGGTTTTATTTTAACTTTGTGTCGCGTTACTGTCAATTTATATTGTCTCCATCCTATTAGTAGTAACTACTCGTATGTGCATGTGAAAGATTTGATGATTAGATGTTTGAATGACCGCTGCTCAGATCAATCGTAAAAACTAAACAAATCAAGTAGAAATTTGAATTTGAATTAGGTACGAGTATGTACCGAACAAAATGAAATACCCTTTTTTATGTGTACGAAGTCGTGGGCTAGTTAAACCTAACAGGGTAGTATAAGAGAGAAACCGTATTTTTTACCGCTCTTTTTGCTTGAGCTGTGTTGCAGCTTGTAGCAGATAGTGCCCTATCGAAACGAAAAACTGTTGTACAATTGATGAAAAATTCTATACACAGCATAGTTTGCGAATAAGTTATTGTTGGAGCAGTTCTTATCAGAGCACTGAATGAGACGGCGATTTATTGCCCCTACTCAGCTCTCAGAGCTTTGAACAATAATCAAGGAGAACAGGCCTTTATCTAGCATTGAAACAAACCGTCTCACAACGAGGTAACAAAAATAATATTTTATTTATGTACTCGTACAATGTTAAGCAACCAGTCGAGTCTTTACGCCACGGTGGTACCGCACCACTGGAAGATCACCTAACCCTTATTTCTTACATAATATATAGCTATATCAGCTCTTCAAAATCAATTTATGAATTTCCAAATAGGCCATTTTAAGTGATTCCTTGGAAGCAGCTCCTGTATTGGTCTGGTTGAGTGCTATTCCTTAACAAATGCATAAATTTTGACGTGTTTTTTTACTATTATAGGTTCACACGTCAATGTCATCTAGTGTGATGTTAAACGACGATGCGGTCTACGATGGGACGTGCTTACCTAGAAGCCAATTCACTCTCTATTTGGAGGTACCTACATTGTAATCATCGGGAAGCCCCCACTCACACTCACGGCATTCCACAACCTAGGCGTTTCTATCACAAAAGTTGAGTTCTGATGATAAAATGATTAGCTTTTAATATAAATCAGAAGCTGTTTAAAAAAAAGTAGTCCTTCTAAACAATTGGTTCTTAAAAATAAGCCGAATGTCACATCTCCGTGAGTACTAAGACCACCATATTTGCCTCAGGAAAAAGAGACAATTACGAAAACCTTGGCCTTTGTAATAAGATCATATCTTAATACTAAAATATTAGGGTCACGTCGCGACTGCTAATTTTTATAAAGAAAAAATTTGACCAAGTCTTTTTTACTCACAGTGTCTTTATTTTTTTACTGAGTCGGTCTCCTTCTCGACCTATTACTTTACTCAGAAACTATATTACGCATTCAGAGTATCTTGTTCGTTCACTCATACTTAAGTGTTTCGAGACATTAGTAATTTTACAAAATGATCTTTGAATGGATTTACATTCTAGAGGAATATCCATTTAAGTTTATAATTAACCTATTTCTTACAAATAAGCGCGTTCCATTGTAGTAATTTCAACATCACGTATTAATAAAAACTTTATCATTGTAATACTTAAATTCAATCATTTAAAATAATGACGTGACTGCGGTCAAGTAGAATCTTATTATCGAACAAAAGTAATTGTTTTATGAGTTATGAAAATTGATATACGGCTGGTCTAGTCGGGAGAACAAACTTCTGATCCGGAGCCACGGGTTCAAATCCCACGCGCACCACTGTCTTGTCATGACTCGTGAGAACAAATAACTTTAACGTATTCTCCAAGTTTAAAACTAAAAAGCATCATGTATTACAATCAGATAATTAGAACTGTCTAGACAACAGGCTAGACCGACTTGAGTACCTATTTGTATAAATATTTAACTTTTACGGGACGTAGTCAGGAGACTGCAAAGTCCAAGCACTGTATTCAAAAGAATAGATTTTAATCTAAATTTGGTAAATTTTTCACATAAAGATTTAAATTATAGATAAGTAAATATGTGTAGTGACGTAGTGACCGATGGGCTGGATTAGATTTTGTCGATATTAATTACATCAGTAGCTAATCAGTATGAGACTGCTCTTCATCACATTTTCCGTTATATATCCAAATTGTATAGCGTAAAATATTCACAAGCATATTATCAATTATTACACTTAGTAAATAACTGTATTAAAGACGTATGTATAGATATTATGTAACTATTTGTTTTTGTTAATGTCAAAGTAAAAATCTTAAAATGTCTATGATAGTAATACTTCTCTAAATTATTTAAGACATGAAATATTAATCCTTTGTTTTTATTCACCGAATTAGGTCGCGGAATACCTCTTTGTTGATTGACTAATCTACTATCGTAGATTTTATCAGTATTTCAGTATTGATAGCAAACATTGCTTTTAAGCTTTCGCGATTTGAAGACATATTCTAAACGTTAAGTATACATTAATTTAATAATTAAGATAGTAATGTGCTAACATTACTGTGTTCCGGTTTGAAGGTTTAAAGGAGATATAACATCTTAGGTGTGGGTGACGAGCGCAGTGCAGTGCTAGGTAATGATTTGTTCCAATAGCTGCGCGTCACTGTGCTGTTATGAGGCAGGCATGTTGCTTACCATCAGGCACATGTCTTGCTAGTCTCGTCACTCGTTATTAAAAAAAAAAAGATCGAGATTAAGTCCTGTGTCATAATGTTTACGATAGTTATTGATAGCATCAGTCATTTGTAAACGGTATCGGTAAATTGAAGATCATTGGTAGCCCTCTGTCTTCACTTACCCTAGTTATTACTGGTAATATAACTCATGCTGCGAAAGAAATTAACCTCTTAACTGTTACTACGTTCACGACCTTTTTAATAGCTCTTGTACGTGCGTAATATGTAACGTAATAGGATCTGTCTATAGTTGCTGTTTGTAGAAATTTTTCAAACAAATATTGTGTTTAACTTCTGTGCATTTATAGTTGAAATTTGCAAACTTAATTGTACCTATGATTAAAGAATTTACATTAGATTTAAGATGTAAGATTAGACATTGTGTTTGTGTAACAATAAAACTATAAAAAGTACGGAACCAGACTAACTAAAACTGCCTTAGCATTGATAACGCTCTCTCTTTTTCCTTTTCCCCTTAAATGATAGAGACAGATATATAGATACTCTTTATTGAACACACCAAAATAATAATAATTTACAAATTGAAACAGGTTAAACACTTAAAGTTAGTGCGACAGACGCCAATAGCAAAGGTATAATAGCCGATTTAGTTAGGCGGTAGGTGCAGATGTCAATGTTCGAATGTTTGTTGCTCAATCAGGTTAAACGTCTGAGCGAATCAGGTTGTCTGAAACACTGATTATAGTCTGGACTAACACATAGGCTACTTATTACTTATCAACGCAGATAAATTACGAGAACGGAAACTACGCGGGTTAAACCGCGGCAGACTGCTAGTGATATAAATGGAAGAACAATGTTTACGTCGTCTTACATAATTACTAGTAGTCGCTACTACTACTTAAATAATAGGGATGTTAACACAAATCACGAATGAATGTTTAGTGTTATTTTTATGATAGTTAGTTTTAATAGTATATCGAAAATCACATTTTTATCATTCGTTTTTATACTCAGTATATTTATTATAAAATAATTTTATGTTTATAATCTGTTGTCACGTGACTGCAAACACCAATATGAGATTTTTACGTGACTAGCCGCAAAACAAGCCGTCGAAGACTGACTAAACTGTTTACTTCTCTGCATTTCTATTATAGTTTGCGATCTTAGCGACGACTAATATTGTTGATATTCAAGTAAGAATAAAAAACACCTAAATTGGACATACAGTCATGAATCGCGACCAATGTTTAGCGGGTAGTGACGTCATGTCAGTCCGTAACAGTCGTAAAAAGTTTTAGCGGTAAAAAAATACTCAATTATTATTGTATATTTAGTATTCGAAAATACTATATATATATAGTAATTAAAAATAATATTTTTTGGTAAACAGGCTTCCATCTTCAACGTAAAAGCAATTTTCACCGTCATGTGTTTCTAAATTTTTATGGTTTGTACAATAAAGAGTTCTATCTATCTAGTACTAAGTAATAAATATCTAACTCACCGGAGGACTATCGCCGTTGATCCCATTCTCCACTAAAATGTCCTCAAAAAGCAGATCAGCTTCACACGGGGAACACAAATTGCTGAGCAGTTCACTGAATCTTTCCACTTTACGAACACAAACCGCACCCAACAAACCACTTACATCTTCAACTTTTGGCACTACACTATCTTCTACTTTCACTATATTGCTAACTTCATTACTAGGATTCGCATTGATGAGACCAGCATCATCATCGATTTTCAACTCTTCACCATTAACAACAAGGTCGTTAAACAAATCATCAATCTTTTCCTTTTCTATACTATTATCACCGATTATTTCGTCAAAAACTTCGACACCGTTAACGTGTATATGTATGTCTTCATTCGCTTTCTTCTCACTAATGGAATTCTTCAATTTAGAACTAAGTTTCCCGTCATTCTTATTAGGACTAGTCACCATAAAATTACTTTTGTCTTCTAATATATTTTTACTAATGGAATGTTCCGTTTTCGTTTTAGTAGCACCATTGTTGTTAGTCGTTGCGCTTTTCGCTTTGTCTTTTTCGTGACTTTGTCGTCTGTTTAGTTTTTTGTCTCTGTCTATTATTTTGGATTTAGTCTTCGTTTTGGATTCGTCTAGGAGGGATTGGACTGAAGAGCTTCGTTTGGATTTCCTTGGGGATGTAGTGGTGTCGGTATGTGCGGCGGCGGCCCTAAGGCGAGAGGCACGAGTTGTTCTGATAGGCACTGAAGTTGAAGCTGTCGTAAGATTGAGCTCCGAGGAAGACTTGAGGTGGTCTGCAATCTCATCTGAAGCACGTTCCGGTCTTTTCGCGCGCCTGGAATTGAACATACGCACATTTTAGACAATTAATTGTTCAGGTTAGATGTTTATGTAAGAAGGGACGACCATGTCAGACACCTGATGGCGAGCAACATGCCTGCCCATTACAGCACACAATACAAACCACTCCGCGCTGCCGTCACCCAGAGATAATAAATATAAGACTATCTCTTTTCCCAGTAACTTCTCTGGAAACATTGCTCTTCACATCAGTACATTTGATGGTAAAAAAAGTATAATACTGACAAAGATTGGCTACGTCCCCAGGCAGACTCTGCTAATAGTGCAACCACCACAAAAACATCTTAAAAACAGGAAACCTAAAAAAAAAAAAAAAATAGCTTTCATTTAGCTGTAGCTGTTTCATTTAGCGGCAGTGTTCAATCACGTCCCGTTAAACTTAAAACGCCTCTTTTAAATAACGTTGTATCACTCAGTGTCATTTTACATAGGCGCTTACCAATTAGTGCGGACAACAAATTTATGAATCGGTATGTGGTCGGTATCTTATACATATAGTCCAAGATCCCAGAGCCACCAGACGTCACGTATTTTCTGATGAACGAAATGTGGACGATTGAGTAGAGTTAGTTTTGTCTTTTCGGAAAAGGCTTTAAAATAGTTGTCTGATAAACATATACAAATAGAGTATAAGAATTTAAGTGAGGTTAAGTCATTATTTTGGGAGTTTTAAAGCGTCTGTTAAGCAAAACGGCCGACAGAAAGTGTCTGGGAGTATTGGGGCCTTATTTTTAAAAATATTGCCTACAACAACATACGTGAAAATCAGTTATTAGACAAGAAAAAAATTAAAAAATTTGACTAGGTAACCCCCGACTACCTCGGATCTCGGATTATCTGTATAACGTTATACTAGTCAAGCCCTTTCATTTGATACCCATATTAAGGTAGGTTGTGAAGAAATATTTTGTCCGCCATTTTGTGGAGGCGGCCATCTTGAATCGATATTAACTAAACATAGCTAAGAACATCCGCACGGATATTAACCTTCAAATAAAAAAAACCGCATCGAAATCGGCCCATCCGTTTGAGCTCTACGGTGCCACAGACAGACACACACACACACAACAGACACAGACATCGACGTCAAACTTATAACACCCCTTTTTTTGGTCGGGGGTTAAAAATACGTGAAGTAAGTAATGTATCTTCTGGACCCCATACCTTAAAATTGGCCGTCTAAGCAAGTTAGCGGATAAGCATGTGTTCTTAGTACGTACTAACTCTACTCAATGGTACACATTTCGTTCATCAGAAAATACGTGACGTCTGGCGGCCCTGAGATCTTACTCTAATAGTTCTTAAACCATAACTGGAATACGTTTACATTCTTATTTCCACTTATCCCTCTCTAAGGCTGTACGTATGAAGAAAGTGGACTCTTAACGGTTTGGTATGACTTTTTGGGTGAGTGCAATTGTAACATCATGTGGAAATGCCGCCAGTCTGATGGGCACTTTTGGTCGGCGATTTGACGAGTGCGGAAATTAGTTGTGTTTTTAGTATTTAGGTATTTGACAATTACGAGTTATTTTTTTGAAGTAAACATATAACACGTACTTAAACATATAACATGTTAATGTGTATATGTTTTAAATAGACATGGAGTGGGCCTCAAATGACCCTTACTGCTTACCGAGTTTTATAATAGCGCAAAAGGCGCATGACCCTACTAGCTTAATACATCGCACTCAACGAATACTACGTCTCGTATGACTATCACAAGGTCACCTCAGATGGTACGAATTTCGATAGGCAAGGTCACTGAAAGACCTGGTGTCCCAGGAAGAGTGCCTTGCGGCACTAGCAGGGAGGATTTAACACCACTTAAAATATCAAAACACCCACCGATCAGTGACGTTTGTCGAGAACAGCACAGCAGTCTTAGCGGTCAGTTGCTTCCTTCTTTCCTCTTTATACTTCTGTATTCTGGCCGCTCGGGCCTCGTCTAGGGAACTCATTTCGTCACGTACTCCAGTCTTTGTTAAATCTAATCTTATAGATAACGTGGATATGGTCTAGCATGGCGGCATTAGCGCTTGCGGGCGGATTGATTGGCAGTGGCGAACACAGACTAAGGCTGATTTGGCGTGGAACCTGGAAATAGAAAAAGAAATAATTGTCAGTAATGTACGACTTCTAAATCTATACTAATATTATACATTTGAAGAGTTTATTTGTTTGAACGCGCTTATCTCAGGAACTACTGACTGGAACGATTTCAAAAATTCTTTCAACTTGGATATGAAGGTGATCCCTGAGTGCTAAAGGCTATATAGGCGGACCACTAGTGTCACAATCACAATCTCTATTCAGCGAGGTAATGCTGCCACGCTGCCAGCGTAAAAGGCACCTTTTTGTGCCGAATGTTTAGGAACGGATTATTTGATAATTGTGTGAATTTCTGTCAATATTGTTTTAACTTGTACAGAAATCATAATTACAATAATAAGTAAGCTACTTAATTGAATAATTTTATTTTGTCTAATAATAAATAATCCCTTTTTTTTTTAATTTCGGATAAAAACTTGATTCTTGATTGAAACAGGCAAAAATATGATTACCTAAGTATGAAAAATTATTTAAAAAAAATGTCTATATGTAAAATGCCTGTAAAAATTGGTAATTGACGTAAACTTTAATTGTATAGAAATGTACCAGAAAATAATGAATGAATACTGAAATGAGCTTTAATAAAATACATGGCAGAATACAAAATGGTAGAGAAACCAGGACAGAGGTTGATAAGATCAGATGTATGCAGTTTGACAAAATCTCTAAACTGTCTGACAATGCTGCATAAGCAACCCACTTTTCTTGCTGAGACTCGGGGCTTTCTCTCAGAAAAATCAAAACTATAATCCACCACTGCCTAGTGCGGTTTGGCGGATGGCATAATCTTAATCAACGACATCGACACATATTCTATTTTTTTTTTTGAAGATATCCTTTTTTTCTCTTTATGATATTTTCCTTCCCCATTGAAGTAGTGAATTACAAACTTGTACATCTGTACTCGGAATACTCGAATTTCGTCTCTGAGTACCCATACTCAGAGACGAGATTCGAATTTAGGACCTGACGCTTGTAAAATCAGATGCTCTTATATCTAGAACACCACAGCTTCAATCTTGACTGGTATTTTTGGCATCGTTTTTTTTTTCATTGTTGGCCCCTATCATGCTTTCGCTTAAACCATCATCTCGTCTGATATCAAGCGACGAAATTATAACTATCGCGGGCCGAACCTTAGGCCGAACCTGCCCGTCTACCGTCTAACTAAGCCGGCTATTGCTTTGCTATTGCAAAGGTTTGCTATTGCCGTCTCTATCATTTCAAGCGAAAATAAAAGAGAGAGCAAGCAATATTAAAGCTAAGACCGTTTTAGTTAAGCGGTGGACCCTCAGATCGAAGCTAACAGCAAAGTAAGAGAGGCCTATATCCAGCAGTTGCTTAGAGTAATCTGTGGATGGTGATAGTGATTTTGATGCGTGTTTACTTATAACATACATATTCACTCCTAACTTCGCTATATTTTTTTTTTTATAAAACTAGCGTGTTGCGCGAGTTATGTCATAAAATATAACAACGTGTGATGAACATACGGTCACTCAATTTTCTATTTTGTGGTATAGGTAAACTAACTTCGACTTTGTCTAATAATCCTTTTTTTAAATATGGAGTGACAAGACAAGCAGGACATGTGCGTGACGGTAAGCAACATGCCTGCCGCATAACACGCACATTGACACGCAGTTATTGGGACATGAAGAGTCCAAATCATTACCTAGCACTGCACTGCAGTTGTCATCCAGAGATCTAAGATATTATATCTCTAAACCCTGTAATTCTTCTAGAAACGTTGCCCTTCAAACCGGAACACAGTAATGTTTACTGTTTGGCGATAGAATAACTGGCAAAGGTGTGGTACTTCCCCAGGTGGACTCTACTAAGAGCCTACTACTAATAAAACTTAACCTAAAAATATTTTATTACGGGGCCAATGACAGAGTTGCCTCAGACTAAACTGCCCTTCTTCAAAACGCCCAACTAAATTGGCTATGACTTTGCTATTGCTGTCTCTATCATTTCAAGCGAAAAGAAAAGGCAGAACAATATCAAAGCTAAGACAGTTTCAGTTAGGCAGGCGGTAGACCCTCTGGCCTCAACAGCAGAACTTTGGAGTAAGCGTAAGTATACCAACTTAAACTTATGCACTAACTTCGAGCATACTTAAAACCAGGGCTTTTTTGTGTGGGGAACTCAGTGAGACGTAGCAAACCTTTGCAATAGAAAAGACGCATCTGTGGTACACCTAGTTCTCCAATAAATTATAGACTTTGAACTTTAGCAAATTAGCGTGCCCTTAAAAAAACAATTGACAAAAACCTTGCCTAACCATAAAAAAATGCCTAAAACGACACATCAGGAGCTTATAGTAAAATCTATCTAATTTGTCCGTTCGGTTTACTGATATCCAGTCGATTTGTCAGTCTTAGTTCAAATTGAAGCGATTCACTAACCGCCGACACGTTTGAGATTGAAACATGACACAGCGGGCAAAGGCCGAAACGTGTCAGCTGCGAGTGAACACAGGGCAGCGTGCGTCACTGACAAATACCGAGGGTTTATGTACCGTTATCGATCTGATTTAGTACGGTAGCTAAGTAATTTTTTATTACAAGTGTAACATAAAAAAATCGTGTCACAACGTTTACGAAGCGGCTTGACCGATTTTCATAAGAAAATTATGTGTGTGAAATAAGGTGTAAGCTTCGCTGTTCCGCCGGCGATCCAACACTACGCCGCTTCAGGTATTCATGTCAGTATCGCGAACCCATAACATTTTCTCTTACTAATAAGTGCTAAACGCGGCTAAAGAAGTTTTCACTTCCATACTAATCTATACTAATATTATAAAGCTGAAGAGTTCGTTTGCTTGTTTGTTTGAATGCTAGGATCTCGGGAAGTACTGGTCCAAATTGAAAGATTATTTTTCTATTGGACAGCCCATTTATCGACGAAGGCTATATGCCATACAACATTACGCTACTATAAATAGAAGCGGAGCATGAATCAAGAATGTAACAAAAACGAGAAAACATATTTCTTTTTGAGTTTTCGTATTGTGCTTTGACATGACAGCATGTGTCTAAGATTGCGACATTGACTCATTGAATATCTCAGTTGAATATAAACCATTGCTAATCAAATTTGTTTCTAAAACTGAATTGGTACGACCAATTTCCGACAGGTGGCGTAGCAGGTAGCCGAAGAGGGTTTTTGTTTGAAAGCGATATTCTCAGCAATGTCTGAACCGATTTCAGTCATTCTTTCACCGTTGGATATGTACGGGATCCCGATGAGTGCTATATAATATACCACGGGCGAAGCCGGGCGGACATTATAAAGCTGAAGAGGTTATTTGTTTGAACACGCTAATCTAAATAATCTAACGCTAATCGGAACTACTGGACCGATGTTTTTAATGGAAATCTTTTACCGTTGTATATCTTCGTGATCCCGGAGTGATTTAAGCTATGATATATGTACCACAGGCAAAAAACCGGGGCGAACTGCTAGTGAAATATACACGGCGGATCTGGATTTCGAAATTAATTGGACATTTTGATTTTGTATTCAATTATTTTTTTTAAGAATAGAACTGCCCAGACGGTTTTTGAATTAAGTAGGTATTTATGAATAAATTTTTGCGTGTTTGTAACTGTTATTTTATCTTAGTTTGTAAGTACTGAAAATAAAGCAATGGTTATAATAATTTGTTTAACGAAAAACATTTTGTAAAATTAACGAAAACGAATCAGAGCTGGAAAATCTGATCGAAAATCGCAAATACCCGTCACTCTATCTATGAATATAAATGAATGTGTGTCTGTATGTCCTTTATAGAATCGTTAGCTACGCATTTGATCACGTGATGATCATTAAGTCTAAGTTAGACCTAAATTGTTGTGCATTAGCCAAAGGTTTCCAACTTGGTACGACCAATTTTCGACAGGTGGCGCAGCAAGGCGCGCAGGGTGCAGCTACTAGTATTATAGTAAAAAAAGTTAGTTTCTTTGAAAATATCGGAATAAGTGACATTAAAAATATCGGTTATTTCCAATCATCGGTGATACAATAACAGCTAAGGTTACTCTTGGAAACTACACAATGGTGTTTATATTATTGCAAGACGTATTCCCATCACCTTTGTTCTGCATCATTGTGACACATTCAGCAGTCTTACAACGATATCGTAGGAAGCATAGCTTACAGATTTTATACAGATCATCAGATATTTATTCTCAGCCATTTTTGTAAATAAATTTCATATAACGATATTAAGATAGACGCAAAACAAGTCTAATCTTAAACAAAAACTATTTAAAATAATAGAACTGCTAGTAGTACTTAATATGTTTTATTACCCTATCGAGGGTTTTTAAGTTATACATATATTTCAATAAGTGCAGATACGTTATTGTAGTAATATTTGTAAAATCGCGTTTTAAGCGGGGCAATGGCTTAAAACTCAATATTTAACTTTTCTATTCTCATAAATTTAACTAAATATTACATGTTAGAATAGACATTTGATTATTTATCTCGCCTCTATTGATTATTGGAATGACCAGTTAGTAACCTTTTAATAAATTAAATTAAAATGTTAGGTATTTTATTCATATTTAACCTTTGAATGCCGGAAGGTAATATACTTAGTATTATTACACCACTATACATCAGTCTTCTACTTCTTCAATATGTAATTACCTATGAATGCAATGAATAAATAATATTAGTGGCCATTGCACACACAACACCATCTCACCCCAAACTAAGCAAATCTTGTACTATGGCTGCCAAATATCTGATATAAAACTTATACAGTTGTAAATACATACTTATTTATACAGCTATCTGGCCGCCATAGTACAAGCTTTGCTTAGTTTGGGGTCAGATGGTGTTGTGTGTGAATTGTCCACCAATATTTTTTTATTAACTTGCGTAGTATAGAATAGATAGAGAGTGAATAAAATTGTCGTCAGCTCCCATCACTGATGAGTGATGAGTAACGTAAGCCGTGGAAGGGTCAAAGTGGAAATCTCGAAATGTAAACATTTGTGTTTGCTACAGTTCCATGTAAAGCGATTCCTGTCCTTTCTTTGTTATGTTATGATGCTCTCGATATTAGAGGTATATTGTGATGACACAGAGCACAGGTAAGTATAATTATGTAACGATAACAAACTTACAAAGGCTTACTCTTGTACCTATTGGTAGACAATATGTTTCAGACAAATTAAGAGAGCAAAGATGTGAGTCATCTTATATCTGGGGGTGACGATCGCAGTTATGTGCTAGGCGGTGATGTGGATTTTATTTTACATGTGGAAATACGAGGTTTGTTTCATTTTATAAAAAAAATCACCATCATGCTTTTTGCCAGATTAAAAGTGTATCAAAACGACTCATTGATGGTTGTTTGCCTGCGACTACTCTGTAATCCACCACCGATAGTCAAGCTTCGTAATACAAATATTTACAACTACCCCCCTAGATTTGTTGCAATCAATACTTACGTACGATGTAAAACGTTTTATGGAAAAACATAACCCTTCTTTCAGTCGGGTAAAAAAGCAGAGAGTCAAAGCCATAAACGGCTACTCTGACCAAAAGCGGGTTGGTGGACAGCACGTGATCTCGAAAGATGTCCTTTTTGGAATATACGTCAGTAGTGGTAGGACTCTTGGCAGTCCGCCTGGGGAAGTACCACACCTTTGCTAGTTATTCTACCGCCAAGCAGTAATGTGCAAACATACCTGTGTTCCAGTTTGAAGGGCAATGTTTCCAGGGAAATTACAGGGCTTAGAGATATTACATTTTGGATCTCTGGGCGACGAGCGCAGTGCAGTGCTAGGTAATGATTTGGACTCTTCATGTTCCAATAGCTGCGTGTCATTGTGCTGTTATGTGGTAGGCATGTTGCTTACCATCAGGCACATGTCCTGCTCGTCTCGTCATCTTTAAGTTTAAAAAAAATACCTATCCGTTTCTGCAAGATTTTTTTTTTTCACACGCTGTCATGATAAATTTGCACGTGGAGAAACGTTCAGAGGTGCAATGGAGACGGAACTCAGAACCTTCACGCTTACGAAATCGAAAATTCTCGTCTGAGCCATTAAAAAGCTACGAATGATATTAAATGGGTAGTGATCGCATCAATTACAGACATTGCAATAACAGGATTACTTATCTAAGCGGTAACCCCGCTAACCAACTCGATAATTACGATTATAGCGATAGGGCAGCGGTTGAGCAACTAACCTTCGGTATAAATACATTGAGAGTATGGAGATTAATAGGAAATCTCCAAGCCTTGTGTCAGATGTGAAATGTGGTTAACTTCGTAATCAAGTCAACTAAGATCAAACCTCTAACATAGGTAAATGATTTCGATTAATTTGCTGTCGAAATAGCTAATAATAAAATATGGTAGTGTGCATAATCATATGGATTACTACTAGACCTTTGTCAATGGATAATATTGTATGGTCTATGGATATAATCCAGATATGTTTAGTAAGTAAGTAGTAAGTAGTGCCTTAGGAACGATATTCACAAGGTTTGAGTGGATGGCAGTTGACCGAAAAAAAAAAACTTTTATAGGTTTACACTTGACCGCCATCTCGCCTGATGTCAAGCGACGATGCGGTCTACGATGGAGCGTGTTTACCTAGAAGAAACCGATTCACTCTCGATTTGAAGACACCAAGATTATAACTATCGGGGAAAACCCACTCAGGCAACTCATTCCACAGCTTAGATGTTCTTATCACAAACGTAGAGTCAAACCTCTTCGTCCGTGTCTTTGGAATATCCACCATGAAACGGTGCCGCTTCTTTGAGTTCCGAGAAGTACGATAGAAAAAAGGGCAAGGAGGTATTAGATCATGCAGATCAGTTGCACACTCTCCGAAGTGTATCCGATAAAAACCGATAAGCTAGCAATCTTGCGGCGATGTTCAAGACTTTGAAGTCTTTTTCGCGCTAGAATGTCTTTGCCTATGAGCCTTTATTTATGTTATAAGAAATTTCTTGCGATAGTTGCAGTCCCAGAGAACATTCACGCCTTTTATGTTTTTTTTAGGTTTGCTTGTTTAGGCCTTTTGCAGTTAGCCTCAAATGGGCTATTAGTGCCTACCTAACTTTGGGCTTCGGCAGAAGACGCAGGGCTCATTAAATAAATAAATAAATATTGGTGGACAATTCATACACAACACCATCAGTTTGACCCCAAACTAAGCAAAGCTTGTAAAATGGTGGCCAGATAGCTGATATAATACTTATATATAAGTAGTTGTAAATACATAGTTATCATTAAGTATATACTTGCTCCCATGCCCTATACGTCTCGTAGTCATTAGTTAGCTATATAAATATTGTAAGTTTTCATCGGAATTTAGTTTTGAGAACAAAGCCTCAGCTCGTAATACGAGTATAATGGCAGCCTAATAGTAAGATTTTTGTCGATTTCCGGAGATCCCAATACAATATTTTTTGTACTATCAACATAGCCTACTTTGGATAGATTTTTGCTTGACTATCATTACGTCTGAGGCTACACGACTTATATTTCATTGTGATTTATTTGCATTGAAGAAACCGATTCTATTCCGCTTCACACGCAGATGAACGACTATCGAAATTGAATTGAACTAAATCTCTCATCACATAACCTATTACAACAATATCTAGTATATCTGGTAATTAGCAATTCTCAGAGTAAAAATACTCTGAGAATTGCTAATGACGATGCGGTCTACGATGAAGCGTGCTTACCTAGAAGAAACCGATTCACTCTCGATTTGAAGACACCAAGATTATAAACATCGGGAAAAACTGACTCAAGCATTCTACCATCTAGGCGTTCTTATCACAAAAGTAGAGTAAAATAAATAAATCTCTTTGCTCGAGTATTTCTTTGGAACGTCAACCATGAAACGATGTCGCTTTTTAGACCTACGAGCAATCCGATGGAAAAAAGGGCAAGGAAGTAGTAGATCATACAGATCAGTTGTACACTCTCCGAAGTGTATCCGATAAAAAACCGATAGGCTATATTAAATATATCAATTTCACCGTAAATGTAATTGAGAGGGTAAAAATAAAATGGGTGTTGGTCCATAGCCAGGCTTGCACCCATGTTAATGGTGCACTACAAATGATTATTATGTTCACGTCGCCGCCGCCGCCGGCCGCGAATGTTCGCGGTGCCGCGCGCGCGGACCTGCCTGCTGGAGCGGGCGCCGTTGGTGCGGGGGCTGCGGACGCTAAATCGAGTTCCAGACAAAATTGACTTGTTCATTTGTTCGATTGCAGATTTTAAAAGAGCCGTATTATTTGAAATATGTATGTTGTGAATCATGTGTGTTTTTAGTATTATTGTTTTTTCCATTATTATTACTTGAACGTGACTGACATTTTATTTTTTGATTTTACATGTAAGTTTAATTTAAGGCAATTCATGTTTTTTTAATTAATGGCTTGACATACGTATTGGCTTGACTGTGAGTATGTTAAGTAGCTATGACATAAATAAATAAATAAACGTACACAAATGAGATAAAAGCCACCGGTTTTTATTCAAACGTAACCGGAGCATCACGTTGTTTACATGTAAAAACAAATAACACGATAATTGCCCGTATGTTTCTAGTTAGCCGCTTGTGGTATTTTCCACAACTCTTCGTACCACCTTGTAATCACAACATTTAATCATAAACAGCCGGTTAGTATCTTTAGGGAAAACGTGCGTTTCGAAGTTCACACATATTAAGAATTATTTACTAAATCTATAAAACCGAATTCAAAAATGACCAAAATCTGGTGTTTTACACATTTTGTCGAGTCCGGCCGTCATTCAATTAAGGTGACGGGTGACGCTGAGTTTTTAACCACTTGCAAGAAACAAAAATAATAAAGAAATCTCGGCGGACTTTCCTCACACAAAAACGACTACCCCCAAACTAATCAAAGCTTGTAATTGTACAAAATATACAAAAGTTTAATAAATGAAGACAGGCAACATCTTCTTGCTCCTACGCCGCGTAATTTCCTGTATCGTCATGCAAACGAAATTACGCGGCGTGTGCTGCCATATGAAAAACATTTCTGTAATGGTAATCATATTATATATCTTAACAAAAGAAAATTGTAGACGTTTTATACATAAAGTAGAATATCGTACACGATGTTGAAACGTGTAACCGGTAATACTTTTACTAAAAGATACAACAAACCAAACAAATCTGTACAAAGAAAATTAAACTTACCAAAATGAAAACAACGTTTACATGAGATATTCCTCCCCTTATTACCTTCCAAACCATGAATCATATTTACATAGTTACGATAACACGCTCACCGATCTGAAAACAGCTCTAATGCTGATGGAAATACGGGACATATTCAAATATGAAAAGCAAAACCAGGTGGAACCTTTGAAGCGAGAACCGCTTACCAGTCACGACCTCGTCAGGCTTAGAGACAGTGTCTTATATTGTAATTGGCATTGACATTGTACTTAAAGTTTACGCGTGTACGAGCTGTAATTTAAGAGTCGTACGATCGCGGTCCAGGGAGTAGTTATTTTTGGATTTATTGAGAAGATACGCTTAGAAGCCATAAATCTCGAATATGAGGGAACTGGGACTAATAAGTGAAACGTTACTACGTTATTGAATCAGGTTGCCAAGTTAGTGAGCCAAGCAACAAACGTTTACAACGAGATTGCCCAGTCAGAAATTAGTTTCACCAACACACGTTCCCTAGCTAATATTGCCGGCATGCATTTTCAGCGAAGTTAAATAAGCTACGCCCGTGCAAATCCATGAGTCTAGACGGGTTTAAAACTGTCTGCAGCATCTATCCAATGTTACTGTTTCGTAATCCCGACCAAGATGGCTTTCAAACTCTGACGTATCACAGTATCATAACTTCGGACTTCTGAATCGTTATTAAGGGACAAAGTAACATCTGTTCCTCACAATGTTTGCGACGTAAAAGAAGATTGGATGGATAATGAAGACAAAGAACCGGCTGCGAAAGTTATGACTGCTAATAAGGATTTATAAAAATTCTTACTAGACAGAGTTTTGTGGTTAGCCACCAATTTTAATAAACAAGTAAATTTTAAAACAACCAGTGTCTGACCAACACATAGTTATTTTTAGTCTTATTCACTAGCACCGGTATTTCAAGAAGCTGACAATTACAGAGTCTCATTCTACATTACCAGGCAGTTTTACCTAGTGTCGTTGTCGGTTCGTTGCCACTTAGTTATGTCAAGATAATGTCGGACAGAATTTTATCTCTATTTTTGCAGGTCCTTATCGCAACTCGACGAAATGGGTCACCCGCAATTGTAGAGTCGGCTAACTTACATTCCAACTTTAACGTTCCCGGAAACGATCGTGGAGAACTGAAACTAGGTGATCACGTTTGGACAGTGAAAAGTTTAAATGTGTCAGTTTTAATACAACTTATACAACGGTTCTCAATATTAACTCTCAAGTTTGTGCAAATGTTTTCTTTAGTCGTTGATAGGGTTGGCTGGTATATCCGCCGATAGTAAGCGACTATACGGTGCACAATGGAGCAAGAAATACTTTGGCTTGTGGTATGATATGCCAAAGTTGATATTGAAAATTTTACGACTGTTTTTAATTTATTGAGCCTTGGCATTGAGAACTATCGACCGTTTATTATTAATTACCTGTCAAGCTTGAAATTTGTTTATACAGCAGTACCTCGGTAACTTAAAAACCTCTATAACTTCAAAAAATAATATGTTCTCTTCCATCAGAGCCCAAAACCAAAACCCTTGATAACTTAAAACCTCTATAACTTAAAATATTTTTTGTTTCCCTTGGACTTTTTTAACTTATCGAGGTTTTACTGTATTATGCTAATAGAAGAGAAGTTCTATATTCGAAGACATGCCTAAACAGAGTTTATGGTCCTGTTGTTGGCAGTCTGCTATCTTACACTAACACATAATGTGCCATTCTGTAACAACCTTCGAATTAGACGGCGACTGTGAACAAGCCGCGCCTTATGGGGTGTTGATAGTTGCAAACGTTAAAATTGGCACTAAGAAACCAGACATGTCAACAGTTGAACTGCGTACCCCTAATAACGCATCATACTCAGCGGAGCCGCAAATGGGACAAACGAATCGCGTGCGTCTCTCAGTCTGATTCACACGCGTGCGAGACGATTATGGCGTTCACTCGTGTCGATGCACCAGATCCGCATAGCGGCCATAAAAATAAATAATAGATTGAACGAAGCTTTGGAACTTTCGAGTGGTTTTTTGTAATTGTAGAACACTCTTCCACATGACGAAATGTAACACTTAAGTGTGCTTCCACAGACACCGATGTTAGACTCAAGCAAAATTACAGCAAGGTGATCTCATAATTTCGTCGTCCCTAGGGTTGCTTATGGCATGTTTATTACTTGTACTTTGATTTAGCTAAAACTTATTTTTTAAAAATCCTTATACTAATTTGCAGTTTGCTAAGTTACGAGTGCAAACCAGTGCCTGGACGGGATTCGATGAAGGTGATATTAAGGCCACAAGTCCTCACTCATGTACTCAGTACCATCACCGGTCAGCATCCACCGCCTTGGTTTCGTGTCAGAATTATGAAGACAATGTTTAAAATTAGGTGTATAAACTTAGAATATGAAATCTCTCACAAAGCATAATCAAAGCATTTATTCATCGACCGAAACAGACCGAATATTTGGATTAAAATCTAAGCCAATGAACAAACTTTCAATCGGGTGAAATCTGCCGGCCCGATCAATTGTAACTAATTCGTGGCATTTTCTAGACAAATCATAATTAAATTCGGTAAGGAAAGTTCTTCGAAGCGAATACAAATCAGTTAACCAAAACAAATCTCAATTCAAATCACACTGTTCTCGAATAAAAGCCCTTTGATTTGGGCCTCGAATTCATTCAAATCATCTTGATCGACCTTCGCATGGCGTAGAGAGAAGAGTGAAATTGATATGATAATATAATTATTTATGAATGACAAATAAATTATTGTACAATAAATTAAGCGCAGACGATACATTTATTGAGAGGAAAGATAATTTATATCACATGACTGATCGGAAAGACTATTTATTGAACAATATTGATAGATGTAGATTGATGGAAAATCAATTTGCATCAGGTTCGACTGAAGGACACAAGTAAAAGCAGTCGGATACTTAAATTCTAGTGATTTAATGAATAATAATTGATTTACATCGTAGACCGCATCGTCGCTTAACATCAGGCGAGATGGCGGTCAAGTGTAAACCTATAAAAGTTAAAAAAAAAAAACTAATATTACAAAAACGAAAGTTTGTGTGTTAATAAATGTTTGTTCCCACGTTCCACGTTCCGTCCCAAATGTTCCACCGATTTGAATGAAAATAAATGTGTAGTAAGTACATTACCTGAATGACTTCATAGTCTATTTTACTCCGTTAAAATTAGTGATTCCCGAGTGATGTATAATGAAATGATATCACGAAAACTGCTAAGCCGCGGGATACATCGCAATATGTAGGCTAGTATCATAGCGTAGACATCGCCTTCAGCGCTGGCTTGTCGAGCACTCGTTTTATGACGTGAAATAATTCCATGAGTTACAACTGTAACTACAAATTTTTATATTTGTAATGTGAATTATATTAATTAATTTATTGTTATTTAGGAAGTTCATAAGCTTTATTAATGTAGTAATGTTGTTTATTAAATGTTTATGTAATAATTAATAATCTACTTGACGTGTAAATCGGTTTTACCAATAAATATGAATATCAAATATTTTGACGTACTTACAGAAAATCTTCACTATTATCATTGACTTGGATTCTGATCGTAATTATACGGACAGGCAAAACACGCGCGAGTTCGACCAAAATTCAATCTACTTGCACGCTTATTCATGAGTCGTCCTAATTAATGTTATCAGTAAGATGGCATTTAAATGACGATTGAACAAGTACAACATAGGTGCTGGTACAGAACTACACGTCACATTTTATCTATACATATTACATATGCATAATTTAAAAGTAATACAACATATCAGACCGTGAAGATAACACTTTGTCAATGTTTGCAGGTCTCATAAAATACTCCGGTCGTCCAAATCATGGACATTTCTAGTTATTTTTTCGTTGTGATGTGTTTACGTAAGAACTCAACTTTCTTTACTCAAGGATTAGGTTGAGATTAAACATTACAAAAGTCATTGTTCTCACATTCGTTCATATATCTCTAGAGAATTTCAGTGTCGTCGAGTGGGAAGTCGCTGACAGCAAAATAGGAACATTCCGCGAAATTATGTTTATTTTGTGTAATACAAAACGAAATGTAAATTCATATTCCAAAGATAGTGAGATCACGTAGTTGAAATCGAGGTTGTGGCGAGACGCGAATGAGTCAGGACTTGTTGCTCGGGTTTTTTGCTGAGAGAAAACTGGAGATGGGCTCACTTCACTCAAGTGTTTGAGACGCGAGCCAACTTGAGCTTGATTAAACGTGACAGACAAAAGTGAAGCGAAATGTTAGTCGGTTGGAAAAAGAAATACAAGCAGCCCACTTTATGGTCCCATTGTCGGGATCCAACGCCTTTTCTAATAAGAAGATAGTAAATGCCATAATCCACCACGATGGCCGAGTGCGGGAACACATCGGTTCCGTCACGATCTCACGATAGTTTCCTTCACCTTTAAAACTAGTGACGATGACAAAATAATAGGTACATCACAGGAAATAAAATTACTGAAAAGGTGAAGGCGGGATTTGAACCTACGACTTTAGGAATTCAGGATTGTGAAATAGGACGTAGGTTCTAGCAAGTAGGCCTACATAAGATGATTTTGTTTGTTTTTTCAATTATCTCGACATAATATTTGTGTCACGCCACTTTTCGAATACACAAACTGTAAACAACAATCAGAAAGTTATCATCACGACAATATCACTTTGAATAAAGCAATAGCACGACTCTTCTAAAAAAATCAACATTCTATATTAACGGTATCCTCGAAATACTGTGTTATAATTGCCGGTAGAATCGATACTTCGATGCCTAATAAAGCCAACGGTGTTCAATGTCGTCGTGTGCCAAAAAAGTCCGGTCCGATTCCGAGGTTCGAGTTACCGTACAAAAATCGTGATTCTCCAAGGCAAGCCTTTCGTTGAATACACTGCGTCGTATTATTTTTATTTGTCTGGGGATCTGATGTAAGACCCGCTGCGCTTCGTTAGTAACAAACAGGAATTTTGGTACTTATGACACAGGAAAATATTCCACCACGCTATTGGCGGTTTCAAAAATGAGTGCATCAAAATTATTATCAGTTGATATACCTATGTATATAGATAATATTACCGTGTATATAGGTTTTTTTCTGTGAATGATGATAGCGTTGTTATCTTCAAAAATAGCTATTTATAGACTTGTTTGGGGAGTTTCATCTATCTTTTATCTGTAGTTCGCTCAAATCATCGTTTATGTTTTGGTGACGTTTTCTGAGTCCAAGTCGTGACGGCGTCGCACCGAGAACGTTACTGTTAGGTTCAAATCCCACCACAACTTTTACATTATCTACAAATGTACGGCTTTGACGGTAGGAAAATACTCGTACATCGTGAGGAACCCAGTATTCAAAAACGTATTTCTTGGACGTATGTCATCCATCCGCCAACTTCACATGACCAGCATGCTGTATTTACGGCTTAACAACTCTCTTTCTGTGACAGAAACCTAAAGCATATATAAAGTATACCTAACTATAAAAGTGTAAATGTATTTATGTTGAAAAATTGTAAATACTGTAGCTATCTTTAAATTGAATCGTGATGCATCACTTTACACGTCGCTAGTCGAAAGCAAAATCAGAGTGCATTATTAGTTGGTAAATGGTTAACAAACGTACCGTCATGTTTTGCATTTTCAATACGTTTTGGCGTCAACGATTTTCACGGTACGGAATACAAAGCTATTTCGTATAAACCCATGTGATTCAACAGTTCTAGTCACGCGTATTTTTAGATCCGTACCATTGACAGTTTTCGAGCCACAGTTTCGCTGGCCAGATCATATTATTTTGCAAACATGAGTGCATTAGTCAAAATATCAGATGTCTCAAAGAACAGATGTAGACGATAAAAGAAAACATAAATTTTGATGTTACATTTTTGAGTATAAATATTATCTTCTTAGCAGCGTCCCGCGGTTTCACCCGCTTACTTTCCGATCTCGTTATTTTCCTGGGATTAAAGTAGTCTGTGTTATTCCAGTCTAGTACCTATCTATGCACCAAATTTCATCCAAATATTTTAATTTTTGCGTGAAATATGTAGTAATAAACATCCATACATACTCACAAACTTTCGCATCTGTAATATTAGTTAGGATTCATAAAAGTCCGATCTACTTACTCACTTCAGTTGAAATACTCTTTATGAAATGCATGACCATTTGAACAGAACAATACATTTTGATAGTGAAAACGAAAAAAAGATAGCACAAGGAAACGGATTTAGATTTTTTATTGGTAACAACAAGCAGTTCCCACAAGCAGTCCAGGTCCAGGTCCACATTTGAAACTCAGGGACCTCTCTCACATGGAGCGACTAAAAAACTAGAGACCACCTAGCTGGCTAAGTGCGGGTTAGCGGATAACTCATGTCCTTGAAAGACGTCCAGAGAAATTACAGGGCTTAATAACATCTTAGATCTCTGGGTGATGAGCTCAGTGCAGTGCTAGGTAATGATTTGGACTCTTCATGTTCCAATAAGCCGTGGGGGCTCCGGCGATAGAATAAGACCCCTTCCTCTCCTCCCGTGGATGTCGTAAAAGGCGACTAAGGGATAAACCAGGTGATGGGCAGCAGCGTCTACCTGACGTTCCTACACCAATAATACTGCGATCACCCAGAAGCTTGCCAAGCAGGGTGATTATTGGCAAATCCCCCCCTATGACAAATACACCCAACAGACGGCCCCCAGTCCCCGGCGGCTTCGCTATCCCTGGCAAAGGTAGCTGCCATGGTAACGGCGGAGCAGGGGGTGCTAAGAATCTCCGGCAGCGATTTGGCTACGCAGTGTAGGACGGCCCCCCACACGATGGACCGATGATATTGTCTCGGTCGCGGGAAGTCGGATGGAGGCGGCACAAGATCGGTCATTGTGGAAATCATTGGGGGAGGCCTATGTCCAGCAGTGGACGTCTGCAGGCTGCAGATGATGTTCCAATAGCTTCGTGTCACTGTGCTGTTATGTGGCAGGCATGTTGCTTACCATCAGGACAAGTCCTGCTCGTCTCGTCACTTCTTGTGAAACGCAGAATGTAAAACGCAAATGTAAAACGCAGAAGCCCAAAGCCACCGTTTACCGTCATGCCAGTGTTTTCCTTAAACGATCATTATTATAAAGCCGATTTCGATCAGAAAGCTTATTATTTCATCAGATTAAAGTTCACGACACACTTCTGTCGCCGTATAGATAAAATCTTAATACCCACTCGAAAAGACGTTATAAGCGTTTCCCAATCTCGATCCGATTTCGGACTATTTATTGAAGCGAGTTTCAATACGACTGGATTTCATGGTCACTTTTATTGCTGACCAAAAATTGACAATTAATTTTGTATCGCCAAATATAGTCGTGCTGAATGTTCAATTATAAAATTGGATATGGAATGCTTTCAGGTATGCTTCAAGTATGTGTCATGTATTTTTTTAACTATAATAGGTTCGCACTTGACCACCATCTCGCCTGATGTTAAGCGATGATGAGATCTACGATGGAGCGTGCTTATCTAGAAGAAACTGATTCACTCTCGATTTGAAGACAGCAAGATGTATATATGCTATGTTAATGTATTATATGCTATGTTATGATATCTGATATATGTCCTGATATGCATCTGATATGTATATCAGGGTATGCTCTGCTTATGTAAGTATTAGTTAATAAGTTTAGGTTTATAAGGTTCTACGCCTACTGCGTTAGCCCAAGTTCGGTAGGCAGTAGAATATCTGAAGCCAATTGGCTATACTAAATATACGCAAGAAGTATTAACGTGAAGTTATTTACAATGTTTTCTAAAATGATGATTAGCTAGCTTCAGGGTGTCGGTTTAGCGTGACAGAGTGAGGGCACATCGTAAAAATATACTTTCATTATTATTCCTAACGCGCCACAAGTATAACTTCAAAATTAGAGTAATAATACAATCAAAAAGCCAAAAGAACAGACTTATTCAGTTTTGTAAAATATTAAATTTAATACTTCCAACTCTATTACGTTAAAGTATTTAAGATCTATATTAACCAGCAGCTCAGGACCGGATACAGTGGAGGGAATTGGGGGGAGACCTTTGCCCAGCAGTGGGACAGTTGAGGTTAAATAAAAAAAAAATTAACAACGGCCGACACAAATTAAAAAAATCTTCTCGATCACGTCAGCTATCGAATAAAAAACGCCGCATCAACTACAACACACTACCTGAGAAATCTAAATTACAACGTCCTCAAGAAATTAATAAATACTGAATATGGTAATTTCTTCAGCACCACACTTAAAAATAAATAATGTTGACATTTCTAACACTACCCTATCTAGCCCCTAAACTAAATATTGCTTGTAATATGGGAACAAACTAGCTAATTTAGTACTTTTATAATGGTTTAAATACAAGCTTAAAAAAACATTGAAATACTCAAACATCAAATATCTGAAGTCATCACTCATCACACAATTACTTATCTTAGGTGGTAATCGTACCCACGATCTACATGTCTGCAGGCATTTAACAACCAATTCACCTACTAGCCCAGTCCATTTCAAACTATAATCACTATTACTGCGTTAATACATTCATCAAAGTTGGAGTCCCCATGAAGTTCAATGACTCGGCTATTTAAATGCAAGCCGGCGTCGGTGTTGTATTTATTTTATTTGCAACCTTTAAGGCCGCGTCTAGATCCAGAGAAGTAATTTACGCTAAAGTAATGTAATACTTTCCAATTCACTATTATATTCCCAGTCATATGTGGCGAACAAAACTTCCCAAACAAACCATACATGCGAATAATATTTATCTACACAAAATTTGGGAAGTATTTGCATAAACATACAAAATTGCACAAAAGTATATCAAAACTCCCAAACTCCTTTAGACGAGGAAAAGCAATCTTAAAACTGAAGACGTTGAAACTTGCGAAACGCGAATAAAACTGTTTGAAGGAGTAAAGGAACAGTCTTGGAAGTAACTTTCTCTAGAACGGATGAACCAAGATTGGGTCAAAATGGTTTTTGTTACATAAGGATGCTTATTTGTTACAGATACAAGAGAAAATTACCTTTTGTTTTGAAGGATAAAACTTGATCAAAACAAAATAGCACAAACAAATCACACAGTCCGTATTTATGTTATGAGTTAATCGGAGTACCAGGGTGGCAGATCGGCGGTGGAGGTACCGATAGCACCTGTTAGCGCGACGCAAGCTGCGTTACTGGCACGACTCGGCCCATTAGTCGCACTCAGAACACGTCACTCGGAAGCCGGTTCTGATCCGGACCGTGGTGTCTTCGAAGAAAATCGCGATAAACATGCATTTACAGAACGGGGACGCAAAAACACAATTCCTTAATGACGCTTTTAGACATTATGAAGATGAAGACATTAATATTGATGTGGAAAAACAATAAGTAGATTAACATAATTAAGACGCACAAATAGAAAGTAAAATCAATAATAACGTTAATTTATCAGCATAAGTATGGTAATATGAAACCGACACCACAGTATTCAATAAAATTAGCATAGCTGTCGGAAGCCATGGAAACTCTCAATGTAAACCCCGATTAAGTGCGTACTTGACGATGTCTATTTTAAAATAATCTAGGTAAGTTACAACCATGGGACATACGTATAATGTATGACATGATGTGAATAAATATCCATTTGAAGACATATTTTGCATGCCAGTTATTTCCAGCAAAACATAAATATTCTATTAATGAACTAAATCATAAGATTAACATACAAACACGAAGGTTTGAAGTGAGAATTTTATGGAGAATATAAAGAATTGATTAATCCATTATAGAGGTGGCATCGATTTGTCACATTGAGAACTAAATTGTGGAGAAAGTCCGTTTATCTAACATCTGGCATAAACTAAGCATCCAGCAACTTTTAAATTAAAATTATTAACATAAGATACTTGTTTTGCTTCGGTGTGGGCAGAGGAGAACAATTAGGACCGACAAAATTATAATGTACGTTTTATCACAGACTAATGGTGTCATCAGTCCAACGACACGGAAATTTTAGAGATGTGTTTATAAGTACACCTCTTTACTTACGAGGATTGTAAAGAGAGATTTTCAGTAAGTATTGTTTGTAATTAAGAAACGCAAAAAGTACTGAATCAATTTTAAGTTTTTTTACCGAAAGAATCTTATACCTTTAAACGAGTAAATCTTGTAGGTATATATATATATATATATATATATATATATGTGTAGAATCCGAATCTCGGAAACGGCTCGAACGATTTTCATGAAATTATGTATACAGTAAATCTTGTAGGTATATATATATATATATATGTAGAATCCGAATCTCGGAAACGGCTTGAACGATTTTCATGAAATTATGTATACAGGGGGTTACATAGGTAATGTGGCATTTTTTTATTTTCAGCTGAATGAACAGATCTGATCTGCATGATCTAGTAGGTACTATTCTGCACTCATTTCTATCGGCCTTCTCGTAGCTCGAAAACTCGACATGGTTGATTTCCAAACACTCGAATGAAAAGCTTTAACTCAACTTTCGTAACAAGAACATCCAAACTGGGAAAACGTTGCCTTAGTGGGTATTCCTTGATGTATATAATTCTTTTAGGTAATCGTGCTCCATCGTAGACCGCATATTCGCTTAACATCAGGTGAAAAAGCATCAAGTACAAACCTACTATCGAGAAAAAAATCCGCCACTAGAAAGACATTTTATTTGTTCATGTCACAAAATGTTTGATTTTGATAAATGTTTGCCAGTGCGACGCCGGGCCACATAGTGTGGGTACATATTTTATGTGAATATTCTAGGGTATTTTGTGAAACTGAAATTGAATAAATTGAAGTATGCCGAGTTAAACAATTTAATATTATTAACGATTAAAATAGTTACTAATAGAAAACTTCAACTACTTGCGTAGTACGAAATGATGTAGTAATGCATAACATCAATTACTTAATTGACTATTTTGAGAAAACATACCTAGCTAGAATTTGTTTAATGAATTCTAAAGAGTACGTTTATTTGTTTATTATGTGGCGCTACCATAATTTAATGCAATTGGGCGGACACTTTTTCATGTACACAGATGACACTCCTTACCTCAACCGGTCAACTCTCCATATTTTCACGTAATATTGTTATTGTTAAAACCATGGCCAATAAACTCAAAATTAAACCCTTAAATACAGGAAAATTGAATACAAGTGAAAACCCGAAATAAGTGATTCTAGCGACAAAGTTTATTTGACGCCAACAGAATTGTCTGAAACAGTTAATAATGCGCAAAGCATTTAGTCATTTCCTCGCTCTAAGGCGGGATGAAAAATTACGAGTGCAAAGATTTTTCACCTTGTGCCCTTTTGATTCCTCAGGATCTTAATCACTTTTAACAACATAGTATAATTGATTCGTGGGTTTAGGATCACAATTAGTACGAGTATAACACACAACATACTTTTGAAACTTTATATTTATATGGTAGTTACTTTAAAAAATACATTTACATACTTTTTTCTCTCTTTGTCTCGGTTTGTCTATTTATTTCGGCTAATTTCTGAAGCAGCAAGACTGATTTTAACGGGACATTCACTGGCGGATGATGTTATAAAATATGGACGGAGTGAGTCAGGTTCCTTTATTTTAGAAAAATAAAACAGAGTTCCGCAATCAAAATAAAGATAACATTCAAACGTATACGTACGCCTCGCCAAAGGGCACAACTAGTGAAAACTAGATTAGGTACTAAATTTGTTCAATGATGAGCTACCCTAGTACTTTCAACTCGCTGATGCGAAAATTTGAAATAGCTTTGATACAAAACAAATATAATAACGTAACATCTCTGTATATTTCAAGATGTTCTAGACTAGACCATTTACGTGTCCCCGGGACAATTTCTCTTTCCTTTGTACCTGTATTTATTTCTATTGTGAAACTAACAGAATGTCTCAGCGGAATATGTTGTAATACCGTTTATATGAATTTATCTGGCAGCAGAAAGTAAAAGTGGGGTTTTACTGCTATATGCTCCACTGTAGCGGATCTGTCGCGACCGTGTCGAGTTAGTATAGTATAGCTTTGTGTGGCGACTGGCGTCGTGGTTAAGTTGATAGTCAGTCTACCCGCGAAACAGGGGTCAGGGTTTCGATTCCCACCTAGGTCAAATATTTGTATGATGAAAACAAATATTTCATGTCAGGGTTATAAAATATATATCATGCGCATGTATTTACAATTAATAATATTATATCAGCAATCTTTGTCTCCCATATAACAAGTTTTGCTTTGTTTGGGACTGTCTGAGGAATTAGGAGTACTAACAATACCTATTTAGTATTTATTTATGTATAGGTGTATAGTATAATATAAGTGGCTGGCCTGGTGGCTTAGTTGGTAGTAAGTCTGCCTGCGAAGCCGTGGGTCGTGGGTTCGATCCCCACCCAGTGTAAATGTTTGTGTGATGAATTCAAATATTTGTACTGTGCCTGGGTGTTTGCTATGTATAATAAGTATGTATTTAAAAATATAGAAGTATTATATTAGCTATCTAGCTTCCATATTACAAGCTTTGCTTAGTTTGGGGTCAGATGGCGTTGTGTGTGAAATGTCCACCAATATTTATGGTTTTTGTACTCAATAGTCGACGTCACTTTGAATCCCTTAGTGGCGAACATGACGAGTCCAAAACACCGCCTAGCACTAAACTACGCTTGTCACTCAGAAATAATAGATGTTTTATATTTTTGTATAATTTCGCTGGGTGCATAACCCCTCAAATTGGAACAACCTAATGTTTGTATATTGCTGCTTTGCGGTAGAAGACCTGGCTAATGAGTTTTACTTACCCAGGCCAATTCTGCAAAATCATCCCACTACAAAAGGAATCCCCACATATAAATAAAACTGCGAGCGAAAATGCAAGACACATGTGGCAGACGCTTATTCTCCCGGGCGTATTCTAAAGGGTTTGAGAGGGTTCGGATGAACAACTATAAGCGATGGGATAAAATCTTTTGGGGCTAATTAATTAATGGACTTAAGAATGTATACATATAGCATCGGTATAGTTCTTGTTTGTGTACTCCTTCGTTCTTATAACATACTTCTTTTTCTTCCCACTTCTATTTCCCACGGTTGGGTATAAGCTAGAAGAGATCGTTTTTAGCGATAAGGTCATCGTTTTAATTTTTATATATTAGCTTTTATCTATCTTTTTTTAAATAAAGAGTGACGAGACGAGCTGGACATGTGTCTGATGGTAAGCAACATGCCTGCCACATAACAGCACAGTGGCACGCAGCTATTGGAACATGACGAGTCCAAATCATTACCTAGCACTGCACTGCGCTCGTCACCCATAGATCTAAGATGTTATATCTCTAAGCCTTGTAATTTCACTGGAAACATTTCCCTTCAAACCGGAAATCAGTTATGTTTGCACATTACTGCTTGGCGGTAGAATAACTGGCAAAGGTGTGGTACTTCCCCGGGCGGACTCTGCCAAGAGTCCTACCACTACTATCTTTCTTATGTAAATTGCTACAAAGAGTGTATCTATCTCTGCAAGCAATCTCGCAAGCCAACACTATCAGTAAGATATTCAAAATCTATCAAGTGTGCCATCATAGCTTATATGGTTCCTGCAGGTCTACTATGAAGTCGGATAAACGATATATCGCAAGTTATGGACGTTTTAAACCACGAAACACAATCGGTCGGTTGATCTTACCTATCGGGCGTTTCGTTCATCCCGACCGATACTGATTGGACAGTGTTTGTGTCATCAACCGACCGATTGTGTTTTGTGGTATAAAACGTCCATAACTTCGGCCGATATATCGTTTATCGGACTTCGTAGTAGACCTGCTGGGTGTTCGGCCTATCAACTCAGAATGAGCGTCGTATTACGTATGTAAAATGTTGTATAACTAACTATTCAATAAATCTTCAAAGTATCTTAGATCGTACGAAAACCGTTATTATTAAAAATTATACTAAATATCTGGACTTCTAGACGACCCAGATACATACTAGGTCTTATTATTGATGTTGATGCGAACGATAATATTGTTCTTACCTAGATGCACGATTGGATTTTCGAATATTGTGTTAGTTTTATTTACGTCAAGTTCACGTTATATAATATTTGGTGGTATTGTATCAACAACATCAGTCTCTCTACGATTTTAATTAAGTAAGACTATAATATTTAGATTTGAATTATCGTGTAACATTTTCGACTTTACATAGTAAATATATTATTAGATCCAGGTCTTCTAGAGTCGATTGGTTTGCTGTAAGCTATAACAACTCGCCTGCTCAATGTACGTCTGGGAGGCGAAACTGACCGGCTTTTATGTTCTTGGTTATTCTCTTCATCGTTTCGCTCTATCTTTTTTTGTACAATATCTAAGCCAACAAACATCACAAATAGTATTAATATTATTAGGTAGACTTTTGGATGATGTTCTTCAAATTGACATTAAAGATATTTTAAATATAGACTACAGGCCCGTGAACAAAATTTATGGGTCATATGATACAGCAGGAGACCTATGTAGGATGATAGAAGGGTATACAATAATAATATTCAGCACTATGCCGGCATTTGAAATCTGTCCAACTGAAAGCAAATTGAAGGGGGGGTTCCAAACCTTGCTCTTCCCTTTTTCTCGCATGATTTTTGTACGGCATTGCGAAATAATAGTGCTGAATATTATTATTTTATACCCTGATGATACCACTACAAGATAATCAAAGCCGGTCGGAAGCGTATCAAGCACGCTGGCGGCATGACCACGCTGAATGGCAATGTGTTTACGTCGAGTCACATGAGCGTTTTAATAGGAAGCGATATTACGACTCCGACTCCGGTTTTAAGAATTACCCGTGTTGAGGAATGTGAAATTTGGCATTAAAATTTATAATGAGAAGTATAGAAAGCTAAAATTTAAAAAAATACTTTAATCAATTATGTTGGTAATTTCTTTATGTCGAGGTTAATAGTTTAATTGATAACAAATTTGAGATATTTTAAGTTTAGATTTAGCGGATTTCTAATTTATTTAGCGTTGATTATATTAAGTATAAATATGTTCTTGAACCAATAGGCAAGTCAGGACAGTAAATATATGATATTTTGTTTTGTTTTTAACACGACCGAGAATATTGTTAAGTGTAATTTTAATCAGTGGTTTATTTGATTTATTATTATTTTTAAATTTAACATTTTCAAGGTCAAGCAACTTCAAACGCATTTTAAAAAGTCTTTATTGTCCAATACGCCCATTAACTTTTCTGTACCAAAGTGGTTGTTTTCCACTTTTGATAATCGTACCAAGCAATGGCAAATTCTGCCCGAGTGGTTCTACGCAATAGATACAATGTGTTCAAATCTATAGCGAAAAGGTATATGTGCTCCATCTTAGACCGCATCATGGCTTTATATCAGCAGAGATTTCGGCGGAAATCTATCTTAAATACAAAAAGAAATCACAACACACTAGGCCACGCGGCGCCACATTCGCTTTCCTATCTCACGCCATTTAACCAAGCAACGTAGTTTAACCATCTGGCCTATAATTATTACCCACCGTATGTACGTACGTAACGGGTAATCGCACCTGAAGTGGAAGATCCTCCAAGATAATTAACACGCGAATGATCACAAAGCCTGAAAATCCGTGTAGGTATTTCAATTACCGTTTTCCAATTACTGAGTAATGTTGTACGAAACCAGCTACAATCTCGACTGAGCCCAATTACGTGACCAATAAGCTTTGGCCCTTTCGGGGAAGCAGGAACATCACGAGGAGGAATTTGTTGACTCGCCATCTGTAGTCCAGCTATGTAAGCTATGGTTTACCATCGATATAAACCATTGGATGTGCCCTCCCAAACTTCAGTCGCACGGAATTATTTCATCGATGGGAAGAGTGAGCTCATTGCTCACTCTTTCCGTTCTAGTCGGTCGGAGGAAGCGGTGAACGCCGGACGTTTTTATCTATCACTACTCGTTGTCAACAACCAAAATAAGTAGAACCACAGCATATCTCGCCGCTAGCGATTCTAGAGGTCAAGTAGATTGGTTGTGTATAAACTTTACTTCATGTCATGTCCCGAAAATTCCAGTCATATTCGATCTCCAAGGATTCGTATTGTCTCGTATTCAGGCTTCGCTTATTTTTCTCCTACGAACCAATCAAAGGTGACCTCGTTCCCCAATTTCATTGGAACTATCCAATTACCTAAAACTATACACTTTTAGTAAAACAAGCCAATTTTCCTGTCTATAAGACAATATACATTTTTGCTATATCATTGAAACGATATAGTTCATAATTTGCTGGAGCGAAAAGTAATCAACATACTCATACTCATACTCATACTCATTTATTGCATACTTTCGGTACATGTCAATAAGTTATTATAATAATACTACAATAATACAAATACAAACATACAAATTTTATAAGTAGTATGGATTGAAGATAAATGTTAATGACTTAATTTGAATGTGTCGCACTATAAGTTATTCTACTAATATTATGAATACGAAAGTGTAACATGTACACTTTGTTGTTGTGTTTCATAGTTTGAAATAGCATAGGCTACTTTTACGGCAGGGAAATAGCGGGAATGGGAACTACGCGGTTAAAACCGCGGGCGCTGCTAGTATTACAAACTTAGCAAGGTCAATACGAAAATCGATCTTATGCCCGAGCGACAAGAGGCTAGTTTTTCACGCTAGGATGGTAAGCTAGTACTTCCATCTTCGTGTAGACAAAACTAGCGTTGCGTATGGATTTACTACGATAACATGACCCGCCCCTCCAGATTTCAAAACGTTTGAAAGTATTTGTGAAAGGATATACAACGCACCACTACGCATGTGTGCGTACTGCTACTGCAGACGAATAATTACAACTACATACAAACTCTTTCATAAGGATGTGACTACACACATTAAAACAGTAATTGGAGGGGCGGGCCATGTTATCGTAGTAAATCTCTAGCGTTGTCTACACGAAGCTAGAAGTACTAGGTTGCTATCCTAGCTTGAAAAACTAGCCTCGTGTCGTGGCCATTACATGCAAAGATGTGAAGTGAGCCCAGTGGCCAATTTCCAGAAGACAATGAGTTACCATGGTTTAAATAGGTTACAAATTCAAGTGAGGCGCAATTTAGCTAAATAGAGGTTCTAGTACCTACTCCGAGCACTTGAGCAGACTATGCATCATCTGGCATCTTATTCTCGGTGTCCTTGACCTTTGGACAATAACAAATTTATACTAAGCCACTGCGCTTGCGGTCGCGAAATACTGGGAGAAAGTAGAAGGAAGAAAGTTTTCGTAGGCCATCTATACGGCGAAGACGAGACACACATATTCCGAAAAGCGTTTTGGGGCGGTAACGTGGGTTCATATTACTATAGTAGTGTACGATGGTACATGTACAATCCAATTAACATACCACATCTTCTGCACCGCGACTCTGAACCTTATCTCTAGGCGTCAAGATGCGCGGACGCAGTACAAAAAATACTGACCGCTAAAATTGTTTCTCAAAAACATAGTTATTAAGAGTTTATGATACAGATCCAGACAAATTCTTTATATCTCTAATAGCCAATCAATATTATGTAAAAAATATAATACAGACACTTGGCTAAGACCCAGGGTGCTGAAACGTGGACACTGAATATGAAACCGGTCAGTAAAATTCAAAGTGACTTAAACACAAAGTGACAAATATTGATTCAAACACTTAGTGAGCTATAAAAAGAGCTATATCCGGGGGTTTTACAAGCGATTTTATTGCATTGAGGTACTTCCGGTCCGGACCTGACCAGACCGGACCGGTCATACCTATTTTTTATCGCACACCCGATAAATATTGAGGCAGAAGTGATCTGGATTGAAGAAAAAACTCAGTAATCGTAGTGTAGGCCTGAGACAAGATAAGTGTGTGACGATTTAAATAAGACAGTTGATGGGGGTTGGTAACGTAAGACCAAGGATCGAGCAGAGTAGCGTGTTATAGGGGAGGCCTAAGTCCAGCAGTAGACTAGTATGGTCTGATGCTACTGATGATGCTTGACTTTATCAAAGCATATGTGCCTACATATATTTGTTTGATCAAGGTCATCGGCGAATCTTACAACCTCTAGCAAGAACATTTAGATACCACTTTTATGTCCATCATAAAAGCGATTATTCCAAATCCGTTCCACCTTAGTTGCCATACTGTAATCTTTTTATACGTACTCGCGGATAGCGTGTCAAATCGCCACGGATCAACGAAGCCAGTTTCGAACAACTGCAAGCATCGATGTGCCGAATATTGACCGGTTATAGAAAACAAGGTCAAACCAAACTAGCGATAAATCCATCAGTTGGGAGATAGCTTAGAAGATTACATCAATCATGGTCGATCTATTTTCCATTAAGAAGATGTTTTCAAAGTTACATGTTCTTTACTTTAGAATTCTAAAACCAATTTATGTAAGTATGTATGTAGGTGTGTACCTACTTAAAACTGATTAAAAAACATTATTCATTTAGGCGTTTGAACATTGAATTTTAAGAATCCAAATTATTGCCTAGCGCAGTACGCTCGTCATCCGGAAAAATTAAATTGTATTTATTTATCTCTTTGCACTGAAATTTCTGTCAAACCAGAACAGAAACGTTTACACATCACCGCTTAACTGTAGAATAAGTGGCAAGTACTCTGCAAAGTGTGCTCTACCAGTGAGTTAAATTAAATAATTTAAACAGGCAATCAAGACGCAAAAACTTTAGAATTTTAGCACGAACCAAATTACAAGTGTAATCAATTTCCAATGTATTACTTACGACTTACGAGGCGGATTGGTGCTGATGATGATAAGGCTATGAATTACTAGAGCAGCGGGAAAGTATATCGATTCGCATTACATTAGTAGTTTATTTAATAGCTCAATCATATATATTTTTTTAAAGACATTGATATTCACGTGTTGTGGTTTAACCGGCTTTCCTGGATGATTGGTAAGAGTCGAGAACATAGAAAACGTATTTTCTAGGTCATTCTTGCCAAATTTTCGGGTTTTAAGACTTATCAGTCATTACAACTATTATAATTCTATTTATGTATCAAAAACACATTGTTGTGTGTTTTAGTATATTAATTTGTATTGAAATACATATTGGGATTTAAAATGGTTGTGTAAGTATGGTATGTTAAAAATTCTATGTATAATTCTAATTATTCTAATTTTTAACATGTAGGTTAAAATATGTAGTATCAATTTATGCTGACCGACATCTCATTTACGTTAACCGATGGTGCGGTCTACGATGTTTGAAAATGACATATACTTGAAGAAATCGATTTACTCTCGACTTGGATAAATATCAAAATTGTAACTATAGGCGAAAACCCACTCAGGCAACGCGTTCTTATCACAAAAGTGGAGAAAAAACTCCCTGTTCAAGTCTTTGCAACGTCAACCATAAAATGATGTCGCTTTTTCGAGCTACGAGCAGACAGACAGAAAAAAAGGGCAAGGTAAATAATAAATCATGCAGATCAGTTGCAAATGTAACCGATAAAAACTCGATAAGGCAGCAATTTTGCGGCTATGTTCAAGACTGAAGATGACTAGCAGCCCTAACTATCATTACCTAGTAACGGTCGGTGCAACGATCGCAATGTTCGGCGGAGTATGACCACGTGCATATCCATTATCTGGCCTTAGTAATCGTTCTTTCCGTTTGTTTTGTGATTTCTAAACAGAATATTGGCAGTTGTATTCACAAGACGTTTTAGACGAAATCAACAAGTTTAACACTTGATGGTAAGCAACACGCGACTCAGAGCTGTGTAGTACCATAAGAACATAGATTTAGAGTACCGATGTGCCCTCCCAAACTTCATGGCGCACGGAATTACGTCATCGTTAGGATGAGTGCGCTCTTTCCGTTCTAGTCAGTTGCAGGAAACAGTGAACCTCGGACGTTTTTACCTATCACTATTCGTTATCAACAACCAAAATAAGCAGAACCACAATATAGGGATCCGATTATAGGAATCAAGTACATTGGTGGTGTAAATCACTCCGCTACACACACAGACGCAGTATGTTACCAATTTCAGGATTCTCAGGGCACATCTATTGCTCTAAATTGTTGCATTAGAATGACCAATAGGAAACGTGCGAGACAGCGGGAGATATAAAGAGGCAGTATATTGTAGTGGTATGATTCTACGGAGATGTAGTGGTATGATTATCTGGAGAGTACGCCTGGGGATTATTGTAGTAGTCTTTGCAAAATCCGCCTGGGGAAGTACTACAGCTTTGCCAGTTATCAGTGCACATTCTTTAACATTAATTGTGGGTTATCCCTAAGAGCTATGCAGATTTTTGTAGACCTTTTATGGAGTATTTTTAGTTTACTACTGTAAACTGTACATTATTTTGATCTATCTCGTAGGGTTTAGACAGCGTTTGCAATTTAAGTGCAACAATTTTTATTGAGAATACTAATGGCCAAATTTTGATATAGGCAACCTGATGCTTATGTATACATACTCGTATATTCTTCTAATCCTAAATATGAGTAAAGTAAATTTGGCTTTAAGCAAATACGAATATGATACGAAAACGGTGCAGCTAGTCTACAGCCAATCCGAAATGGATCTTATCTATACTAATATTATAAAGCTGAAGAGTTTGTTTGTTTGAACGCTAGGATCTCGGGAAGTACTGGTCCGAATTGAAAGATTCTTTTTCTATTGGATAGTCCATTTATCGAGGAAGGCTATAGGCTATAGAAAATAACGCTAGTATTAATAGAAGCGGAGCATGAATCAAGAATGTAACAAAATCGGGGAAAAAGATTCCATTTTGAGAGTTTTCAAACGTTTCGTGCTTTGACATGACACATGATAGCATGTGTCTAAGATTGCGTCATTGAATATCACAGATTACATACCTCTTGAATATAAAACCTTTGCTAATCTATTTTTTCTTCTAAATCTGTGTTGGTACAACCAATTTCCGACAGGTGGCGTAGCAGGTAGCTGAAGAGGTGTTTTGTTTGAAAGCGATATTCTCAGGAATTACTGAACCGATTTCAGTCATTCTTGCACCGTTGTATATGTACGGGATCCTGATGAGTACTATATAATGTACCACGGGCAACGCCGGGGCGGACATCTAGTCTATTATAATTCTGTTCTCCTGAAGAAATAAAGAAATTATTAGCGATGTTACGGCGAATTATTCCACTATCGAAAGTCTGCATCATCTAGACTAGGCTAAGCCGGTCTTGTATGTTAAGACAAAATAAAATCACATACCTTGTCAGCCAGAAATAAAACAAGCTTGATCATGTAAACCACGAGAAGACAAAATATACATGTAGGTAAGTAGGTACTCGATGACCTCCAAAACATATGACTCCACTTGAAATTGTTATCACAATGAGATAGTAAGCTATTCCGTATACATTTATGAGAGAAATATCTGAACAAAAACATACCGATTAGATAAAAGGACCTTGCCTTATCTTGTGCAAGCAATATGGGTAAATCAAATGTGGTCAACATAGGGACTGCATACGGTTGCATAGAGGCACAGACAACACTAAGACAAAGCAGCCTTTAAGAAGATATACTTTTGGGGATTTAAAGGTCTTCTCTCATAAGACGTCATTGTTCATCATCAGTAACAATTTATCCATTGCCATCTTTCCTACTAGAGATACCAAATAGAGTAAAATTCGAAATAGGATTTTTGATGTCAATGGGCCAGCTATATATTTATTCAAGCCAGACGACCACTAACCAGACTAATCAGAACATTAACTAACTACTAACCAAAAGACCAATAACCGTTGGGGTAGACTAGTTCTGGAGCCAGAGAAACATTTGTGCATCCAAATTTTCACATTTATAAAATTAAACTGTTAAAACCACTGAGAAACATTGCGCATCACATTTTCAACAACAGAGAGGTTTACAACTGAAGCAGGTTGCCTGAGGATAGTTTTTGGCCCCTCTTCCACGAACAAACTGGACAAATGGATAGTGTGATACAATATGAGTTTAACACACTATTTTCTTTCAATAATGAAGAATATGTAGTAGAATATATAGGCAAAATTTTTTTTCAGGACTAAAAGATATTAACTAATCCTCGCCTATTATTAAAACATGTAAAAAATAAAGTAAGTAAATGTTAGTAATAGATTTAAGTAACATAAATAAATCTGTTGTCTTATGATGTAAGAAAAAGCGTTAAATTTCATTTTCTTATTTGAATTATTACTATTACTAAGCATTTGAAATAGAGATCTATCTAAGTTACAATACAAAAACATTATTTATACACATAAATAATAACTTTCCTAAAAATACTTCACCTAGGACAAAGTCTTAATGCGGATGAAAGTATTTAACATATCAACAACAACTAAGTCCTTATATTTTTATAATCATTGTATAAACTATTGATACTTACTTATACATGAGAAATCTTTATTTATAAATGGGTTGATTTCATCATTTATTTTAGATTGAGAATAGAGTTCGCGGTAACTTATCTCAACATTTTTATAAAAGAATTAAAACTAAGAACAAGGTTATGATGCAAATAATAAATATTGGATGAATAATAATGAATATTTTATGCTATTTTATTGCTTTGACTACATATTCGAGCATAGTTTATGCTATTTTTGTGTGTTTATAGTGACGAGACGAGCAGGACATGTGCCTGATGGTGACATGCCTGCCAAATAACACACAGCACAGTGACACGCAGCTATTGGAACATGAAGAGTCCAAATCATTACCTAGCACTGCACTCGTCACCCAGATATATAAGATGTTTAATGTCTATGCCCTGTAATTTCACTGGTAACATTGCTCTTCAAACTGGAACATTGAAATATTTCCATATTACTGCTTGGTTTTATTATGGCTTTACTGGC
>JADLOZ010000101.1:0-50000 GCA_017562165.1 Ectropis grisescens | reverse complement strand
CAATACTCGAGTTAAACCAAATTGGTTATAAATACCAACTTTCGTGAATATCGGTTGACTTGCTTCACTGGGAACAAACACTGGATTCTATATATAACGATTATACACATATATACTGTTTATTTGACGCGTAGGTTTTTCTTTCGTTAATCGTAATCCTAGCTAATTAAATGTGTGGTGTGTCACAGGTCCCCTAGCCTACTACTATCCTGCCATGGGCGGTACTCTGCCGCCGCCGCCGCTCGTCTACTGGGGCTACCCGACACCTCCCGTCTCCCCTGCCCACTACTACCATCCGCCACACCATCCGCAGCCAATGGTAAGAATATAACACGTTCATTTAATAACTAATATTAAAAGATAGATTTACATTATTCATTCAAAATACGAGTAAATAGAATTTATTCTACACTAAAAGATACACAAAAAAAAATACGATAAAATGTATATTCCGAGAACTGGCACCAAATTTTGGGTACCTATTTGAGGCAAGCTGAAAACTTGTTACATAAGATCGCCTTTTTTATGTGGGGGAAATTCATTTATGTATCCCCACCATGCAGGCACATAGTGGGCTATGTCGGGCTCGACACCATGGGATACGGCATGGTGCCCCTACCGACTAAAATCCCCACAGTTTTCTCCTGCATGGCCAGAGGTCAGGGTTGCGGGGTCAGTTTTCGCACTCCTACAACAGCCCTGACCCACCTGCCACTGTCCTTGCGGACCCGCCTCGCGGGGGGGCGTTAGTGCCCCCGCAATAGACTCTAGTGACGCACCGGAAATCAGCGGCGCGTCACCTTTTCGAAGGCATATCCCTAGGTGGGGTGCCGGACGGCTCTAAACGTTCGACGCCCCAGGTCAGTGGAGACGGGACGCGAGTCCGGAGTTGCAATCTCCAGGCTCACCCCCGTGTCCGCGTCCGCCTCAGTAGAGGAGCGAGAAGCGTCCAACTCTCGTTCCTCTAGCTCACACGACCTCTCACTGTAAAGCATCACGGCAACGCTCGCCGTACGAACCGACCGATGGCGTTGTCGGTGTCGTCAGCGTAGTATGTGAAGGTCCCCGTGTGCCGTGAGATTGCAACAACCGCATGGGGTACGCTCTCGTGCAGCTTCATGTTTACCTTAGTTTTAATTACGATGACCGACTCGTATGTCAATCCCTGAGCTTCATGGATGGTAAGGATGCGTGACCCGGTGCCCGACCCGTAACCCTGGTTTGTCAGGGTCTCCTACTCCTCTTGAGTATACACTAAGAAGAGGGTGTTGGATTGGGTGCCGGGTATTTGCGCTCCCTTAAACCTTCTCTGCTCTAGAGACTTTATACGGGGTGCTGAGGAGTATATTTCCCCTCAGCGCATATGCGACATCCATCGGATTGCGATGTGTGCAGAGCAACTCCTAGCTGATCTTTGTTACCAGGTTCGGGCGGTGATACCTCATTTCGAAGAGATTTGCCCTATCGATGTAAGGCAACTGATTGACGTCTCCGATGAAGACGATTTCGCCTACACCAGACAGCCGTGAGACCATCACAATGGCTCCGAAATGGTTCACGAGAGCCTCATCCACCATGAGGCGGCTGAATTTCTCTTTTCCGAAATTATTTACCAGAGCAGAAGCCATAGTTCGCACCCTGGTTTTGACCAAGTTTCCGATGCGGTGCGATAGCTCTTCTCTTAGATCTTTTGCTGCCTCATTTGTTGTGGTGATGATAGCGTCCTTGTCCACATCGAAGTGACTAATCACCCATGTTGTCTTTCCACATCCTGGAACTCCGTTGACCCACTGTATTCTTGGTACCTCCCAGTCTTCCCAGTGAGACTTTCTGCCTGCCAGTTGATCTAAATAAAGGAATTAATTTGCCCCGCTACTCACCAGCCATGCCTACAATTACATTTTGGTGTATAAAAGGGTTACAAGATACGCCATTTTTATCTTTGAAAATATGGGATTTCTAATATTATCCACTACAAACTTAATGTTTTAGCGTTGTTTATTTCCTTCACAGATGCCGGAAGTAGTATCAGTGAATGGTGGGTCACCCATCCCTATACCACCCCCTGCCGCGTGTCCAGAGTGGCCGATATTCATGGTCAACTAGTGTCAACTTCGCAACTCTCATTTTCAATATTATGTCACAAGTGATGGCGTCAAGAAGACAATCAAAATAAGAAAAATTAGAAAAAAAATATCCGTCATGGTTTTCGTTTTGTTGGATGATTTTACTAAATCCAAATTATTACAGTTTCAGAAAAAGCAAAAACACAACAATGAAAACAGTTTTAAAAAAAATCAGAGACACTTCCATAGACCAAAACTCAGTACATAATATTCAAATATGTAACCGTCACAAACGATCACCTACGAGATAATTCTCAAAAAAATACCATAATATAATTATTATTAATAAATGCTGTTGATATTTTTCCACATAACGTGAAAATAATGTACAATACGAGTTTAATAAAAAATAAGTAGTGACGTCAAAACGTGACGTACTATATTTTGATATCTACTTATATCACAAGCTAATAAGTATAAATATTTACACCGTAACAAGCGAAATGACAATTACTAAATATAATAATGCTTTGAAAATGTACATGAATCTATAAATTTAAAAAAGTGTGAAGAAGTAAGTAGAAATTTTTAGAAAAGTCTTAGAATTACTATTTGATGTATTATTTTGACCTAAATATTTATCGTAAACTAGCTGTACCCTGCCACGCTTCGCTGTTCGCGCATTGTGATGCAAAAATTAGATAAAAACAATCCTTGATGCGGATTATTTATCATTGTAAAATTTCACCTCGATCGGTGCAGAACTTTTTGAGTTTTTGAAGCGTACACAAACCAACATAACATTTTAATATATACTTAGAGATTTAAGATAGCTCAAAAATTGTTAATACATCACTGTCTAGTTTCCACAAAGTATCATAAATATAAAAAATGCATATAAGTATATACACGACGTTATGTATGTTATACTATCAACTTAAGATATTTTTTACAGTTTTCTTGCGTTTCTGTTTTGTATTTAAAAATGATTTGTTTTATATTGTATCTCGTTTGTTATAAATGACTTTGAGTGTTTATTATGTTTTGTTTTTAATTTTAATGCTCAATAATAATCGTGTGTTGTGACTTTAAAAATTATGAAATGAAATGAATCTAAGTTTGATCCTAAATATTTATTTTGTTTTAGAGCCACAATTGGCTCAGCTCAAAGAATTATAAGCGATTAATTCGAGAAATCATTTATTTTTTTGAACGAAGGTTTCTTACTCCGATTTCATAAATTATTAATTATTTTTCGTACCTGGGTAAAGCGTAAACAGGTAACAAAATCTTGTTGATTTTAAGATAGTTTATTAACACATAATAACATTTTAAATTTGTTCATGTTTTTTTTTTTGACAATGATATTTTTTTTTTAATATAAATATACTACTGGCTTTAAAAATAACAGCGTCTAGTTGTAATATTTAAAACATATCTTCAGATTTTATTATTCAGCCACTGCCGGAAGAAGGATCGATATACGTAACAGAGCAGGTAAAATATACATAATCTATCTTTTTTTTAACTTTTTTTGAAGGTCTGTCACACCAGGTACGGAAGAACGGAGTATCGTAAACGAAACTTATGAGACAAGGTTAAAAAGTTTCAAAAATCAGGCAGGCCTTATAATGACTGTATCAGTCCATGCTATAAAAACTTTTGACAAATTGTGAGAGAGATATGGGCTCTTTTTGGGTTATAAAATTTGAATTTTATTTAAATCCAAGTCATTCAAGGTACCTATATTAATTTTATAATGTTTCATAACTCATAGTTTTTATTATCGCCAGTCACATATTCAAAAGCTAAATTTAATATCTGTGGTCGCATCTAAATGGTCCATTTAAAAGCCTAATAAAGTTTGAGGGACATATCGACAGGTTTTTTTCGTAAAAAATTGGCCAACGTTGATCTAATAAGTAATAACTTTAGTGAAGACAATATAAACAACGAATACATAGCACAGAGTGATAATATCGGTGCTTGTTGTTACATATGTTCGTATTTCTTAAGCCAAATATATTTTAAAAGTTCGAAACATGAATGTGCTCGTTTAGACTTTAAGTCGAAGCTCAACTAGTGGTAGTAAATATTATGTTGTCAAACTATTATATTATTAGATTCATAACATACAAAACCATAAATGAATATGCCATAATTTAAGCTTAGATTATTGCTTCATGAGCAAAAAGATTATAATAAAACATCTATACTTAGTAGTATATTACGTTAAATGTCACAGTCGCAAGCTTTTTGTTGCATTCACGGTATGTAACGAAAGATTGGAGTGCAATGCAATATCTGACGAATTAGGTTCTAGAGCCAACCGCGCTCAACAAATGTTTTTGCTCACGTAGCTAATGAAAATAGTGGTTAATATTGAAGTCAAGCCAAATTTACTGCAATTATCAATTTCACCGATATTTTTATTGGTTTTGTCTAACATGCAATTAATTTTAAAATAGTCTTGCCTAAAAATAAAGAGGCCAGTAGGTTCCGGCAATAAGTTTGGCTTGATTTAAACGTGTACTAATAAATGTTAAATCTTAACATTATTTATACTTAAAATTTAAGCAACGGAAATTTAGAGTATGATTTAAGTATTTCTAAAGAAATTATAACTTCAGTTACAATTTCCATTGAGAACTAACACTGCTCAAATTAAAAATATTAATATTTAAATTCTGTTACTGAGGTAGCAAATAGGGTTAGGACCAAAATTCTGTCCAATCTCAAAATGACTTAGATTTACTAGATAATTATGCGTGTTATAAGTATTTAACTAGATTTAATGTTACATTAAATGAAGAAAAAGCGGCTTGAAATAAAATTTCGGTTTTAGTTTTTTATACGATCATTTACCTTTCAACTTCTGGACAGTTTATATTGAAAGTTGAACTCGCCTTCATCTGTTATTTTTTAATAGACTAGTTAGTTAGTACAAAAAAAATCTAAGACGCATATTTATTGATAACTTTTTTTTCGATAAGTTATACAGTATACATATATGTATTCTCATTTATTGTATATTTTATTTTTTTAGTTTTTTCTGAGAAAGCCAGCTTATACTAAAGTAGTGCTATTATTTTATTTTAGACGTGTAAAGCCAAAAAGTTAGATATATTTTACAACCTTAATAAACATGTTGACAAGCCCCTTACTTTACAGGTAACTTAACCTTTACTAATTAAAATAAACTAATTTAAGCAACGAACGAGGTACGATCCACCACGCTGGCGACCAATCTGCATAGAAGTTATAGAATAGAAGTTTATCAGAATCAGGCTGCAAAACACAAAATAGAGTTTCAACCTAAAAATAACTAATAATCTCGTGATTTAACTCTCGTCAAGAGCAAATGGAAGGAAATATTTTAACTTATTTTCTCGCCACGGGAAATAAAACATTCTTAGAACTCTTCTCAGCACGCAGTGAATATTTTGCATATTTTATGTGCAATTTTGTAGGTTTTAAAAAATTAGGTTAGCGAATTTAGTTTAAGGTTCTATAAATTTCAGTAGTTAACGAAAAGTTAAAAGTTAGTTAAATAAACGAAAAACAACAAAATCGAAATGTCTTCCAATAATTTAGCACTTAAAATTAAATGTGTCGCTATAAAGGTAAATAGGCAAGTTAATTAACAGATAATATATTCTGTATAATATTTATCGTCGAATTCAAACGTTTTTTGAGTTAGCATAATAAACAATAATATTATTATCATATGCATGACAATTTGTAAACATCATGCTAAGATTTTTATAACGTATATTTTTTTCGATGTGTTGATTTAATATTTTCGATACTGATTGACAGATTTACTAGATTATTTAGAACAAAACATTTGAAAACACACCGATTGTGCCGAGTATATAAGTTAATTTTTTTTCAAGAATTTCAAATTTGTTTACATATTTCTTTCTAACTTATTTTAGTCGGTACCTAATGAAAATATTAATTGATTCCTACGACGATTTTCCTAGCTATGTAGACGCTTTAATCTATAAAACGATTTTTTTAATCTTCTACTACTACTTAACTACTGACAAACTATTTATATAATTTAATTAATGTATATTTATACAAATAGTAAGGACCGTTGTCCCTGACAACGTCGTTTTATTTCGTTCTATGGGGTACATTAAATACCTCGCCAATCTCCATGTAAATATTGAACGCAGGTTCAATCTTAGTTTGTGTAATAATGCTTCCCAACCCGAATCACCAGCCAAGAAACAGTAACTTGTAGTAATTTATTAAATTCATGATTTATAAATGTCTATTTCTTTTCTTTATATCAAAATAATACATTGTGCATTGTGGAATGGCCTGGAACTTTCGGTGTGTTTCGAAATATTTAAATATTTATCTAGAGTTATATTAATTAGATTGTGTATTTTTATCATAAACCATGACAATATGCAAATATTTAAAAAAACAAAAGAAATAGGTTTTATAGTAAGTGTATCCGCAACAATAAATTATTCATACGAACAATTTAATTTGTCAAAATAATAAAAACATTTATTGTGATATTTTGTTACTTCTCGTTAAATATATTCTGAAACATTTATTAACATGAACTGAAACAAAATTATTAGATCAATAGTTATTTATTACTGAAATTTGTTTAAAACTTTTGTTATTTTTATACTTGAAATTTTAATAATTGTATAGCGTCCAGTGATATTCTCTTTAAAGTGATCTAAAGTTTATTAGATGAAATGTTACCTTATAAATGTTAATACAGACGGAAAATAATAATAAATGTCGTTATTTATTTTATTTAAAAATTCTATAAACAATGATCACTAAGTATACATTTTTTACTTAAATTATTTCCGTCTGTATCTTACATGTTTCTATTACTTATGTTGTAGATAAATAAATGATAATTACAAGTAAACATAACAGATTTTAGAGTAGACTAGATTTAGATTTAATTAATTAGTATTTAGATCATAACGTGCAATTTTAGAAAATATAGACAAATCAGATATTAAAACGCCAAATTACGTTTGGTTTAGATACAAATTAGTGGATGTTCCGATAAATAAACTAACTATGTCTATAATTTTTGCGTTTCATTTGATACAACAATTACAACCCTTTTGCAAATTACAAGTACCTAGGTAGGCATGTTTATCCCATTCACAGCTTCGAAGTAGGCAAAATTTAGTAATTGACAGGCAAAGTCGTTTGTCAGCTGTACATGCATAAGGGTTGCAGCTGGTCAATTTTACATCAAACTTTGACTCGTATTATCTCGCGATCTAAAGTGCTGAGAGGAAAGAGACCTTCGGAGATGAAGTCCACATCAGTGTAGGAATGACCTGTTCAAATATTGTTGCACAAAATATTTCTTCAGAACTTACTTCAATACGGGTATCAAATGGCTTGACTAGTAGAATACTATACACTACCTATGCCAAAATGTCAAAACCAAGATGACCGCTACCACAAAATGGCGAAATACGTTTCTTTTTTCACAACTCCCTTAATATACAATATCAAATGAAAGGGCTTGAATAGTAGAATGTTGTACAGATAACAAATCCGAGGTAGTCGGGGGATAGTTAAAATTAATTTTGTTCTTGTTCACTGCTGGAACGTTTTGTTCCGTGACAGCCGTCAAAGGACGACAACATCTTTCTTCACCCCCACAAGTCGACCGCGCTTAAATTGATTAAGTATACCAAAGATACACAAACATGCTATAACCCATGGACGTATAAAAAAATATTGGCAGTCACAGGAACTGCCGATAGAACTGAAAACTTATAACTTAGAATTTGATAGCTTATTTTGGAAACTACGGAAACCGGAACGTGAAACCGGAGGGCGTGGCCGTGTGCATGGCCGTCTAGATATGCTGACGCATTTCTACATTTCTAGATAACCAATGGTCATGATCCCGATTTTACCCGAAGATCTCTTATCGTTGCCGAGCGTGACGCTAGAATTCAATTCACTGCCCACGAAAAATCTGTATGTGCCGCACCAAAAGAAGTTTTCACTTCAAAAAGTCGGACGTAATCTCTCTAAAACAAAAACTGTATCCAATGAGTCTGCCACATAATATGCACGTGTGCGCTGTCACATACAGGCTGACAGACGCACACATCAGTGTGTCATTACACGCGCTACTTGTGTATATGTGTCCGTGTCAGCCTATCAGTGACAACCTGACAACGCACACGTGCAAATGTGGCCGACTCTAGTGACACAATTTTTGTTTTAGCGAGATTACGTCCGACTTTTTTTACATGTCCATGGTTATAACCTAAATGTTATGGTTTATGGAGAAATAAATAGTTCGAATCTCGAGGTTGGTGTCAAAACTACTCAACAAAACAAGTGGGAATCGTATCCCCATCCCCACTTGTTGTGTCCACAGAACAAATGGGGAAATAAGTTTCCATTAGTTCTGTCAACAGAACTACCTACTCAACAGAACAAGTGGGAATTGTACACAACTGACTACAAGCCTCTACACAACGCCCCCATTTTTTTACCCGACTGCGCGATGCAAAGGAGTGGTAATGTGTTTATCAGTCTATGGATGTATGTATGTATGATCCTTTGAAGCATTATGCAGACCAAACGCCTAGGCCGATTTTTATGATTCACAGGTCAATCAAACAGATTCCTTTTAGTGTGGCGAGTGATACTAAATACATGACATTAGTGTAAATTAAATATGGCGGCTAGGCGGCTACCGGATGCCATATTGTCCAAATAAAAAAAAAATGAAAGTCAATAAACTATGCCAAGAGGGGTATCATTGAATAGGTACCTATTTAAAAAAAATAGATTTCTTGCAACGTTTTTCAATTTGACTGACCGTATATGGATGTGTGTCGATTTAAAGTTGCGTTGTTACGCAACTTTCTACCTTACCATTCTCACATTTATAGATTTTTAATTTTTAGGTAGCAGAAAACTTTGTATAACTAACTGTCGTATATACTAAAGTATCTAGTACGTATGTATATTGGACTACCTTTCGAACGAGGAGAAAATGCATTTACGCATAACCTACCGCCCGGGGGACACGGCCGGGTTACGTTGCACTGTATGATGTGCACGTATGAATGTGGTGCCCCCCTTTCTACTAAAAACTCTATGGGGTTTTAACTCTGCCGCTGATGGTGGGAACACAGAATCGCTCTCGGATTACTCCTTCTCGGTCACCCATCTCCAACTTCAAACTTCAGTCGACAATCTATGATTATATAGGTACTTACACAAAACCTACACCTAGGTACACTTACAAGAACCTACATATCATACCTATCAGTAGAAACGAAGACATTTGGTCAAATACTAAAAGATGCATATTATGTGGAGCATAATAACATTCATAACTAAAAAGTATAAAATAAAAAATATAATTTAAAAACCCGACTGCATAAAAAGTAAACCAAACTACGTACTTACATACTAAAAAAAAGAATAAATCAAGGGCTTAGATTTCTGGTGGACTAAAATTCTATAATATGTTATTGAATTAATACTATTACAGAAAAAAAAAATCTAATAAAGTAACATAATTACTGAACAGTCTGGATGCATTGAACAATTACATTGGCTGTCAAATAATAATGGACCCCGACTTTTCAGTTGTTATGTTCCTTTGTTTTAAACTTTTCAGTTTTTAACCCCCGACCAAAAAAAGGGGTGTTATAAGTTTGACGTCGATGTCTGTCTGTCTGTCTGTGTGTGTGTCTGTCTGTGGCACCGTAGAGCTCAAACGGATGGACCGATTTCAATGCGGTTTTTTTTTATTCGAAGGTTGATATCCGTGCGGATGTTCTTAGCTATGTTTGGTTAATATCTATTCAAGATGGCCGCCTCCACAAAATGGCGGACAAAATATTTCTTCACAACTTATCTCAATATGGGTATCAAATGAAAGGGCTTGACTAGTAGAATACAATACATAATAACAAATTTCAAATCCAAGATGGCCGCCACCACAAAATGGCGAATTACATTATTTTTTTCACTACTACCTCAATATGGGTATCAAATGAAAGGGCTTGACTAGTAGAATACTTTGCACTATGACAAATTTCAAATCCAAGATGGCCGCTACCACAAAATGGCGAAATACATTTATTTTTTCACAACTCCTTTAATATGGGTATCAAATGAAAGGGCTTGACTAGCAGAATGTTGTACAGATCACAAATCCGAGGTAGTCGGGGGTTAATCAAAATTTTTAATTTTGTTCTTGTTTTAGTATGTAAGTACGTAGTTTGGTTCACATTTTATGCAGTTTTTTGAGAGTTTAAATTTATATTTTTTATTTTCAGGTTTACCGAAACCTTTAGACCTGCGGCGCACACAAGGGGCGTTATCGCCCACTTTGGGAAAGGCTGCAGAACTAATTGACGTATTGAAATTATTCTTTTCGAATACCTATTAATTTGATCGGAGAATAACGTTCAAAATTAGTGAACATTCTTCGTATCAAAATCCGAGTATAATATAACTAAAATTTTTAAATGATTTTGTCTCATAAATTAAGAATTACCCCTCCCGCTACCATCCATCTACCCCTATGGGTAGATTACTTAGGGTATTAAGTTACCTAAATTGAATCCGGCACTAATCTTCAGTAGGTAGGTATAGTTACGGCAGTTGTAGTCTTGTAGTTGGTGTGTACCTCAGAGCCGATTTTTTATAAGGATTGGAAAAATCAAACAAAAAAATTACATCATTTCGATTTATTCTTACGTCACCACAAATAAGTATGACACATATTACAGGATGGATATCTTATAGTAATCTAACAAATTCATTATCGAACAATTGTGGTTCCCGTCGGATGTCTGTTTAATAAGAATCTATAGTAACGTACGCAACTAGTGAAACCTGAACGGATTTATTGTTTCCTTTTCCTTTATACTCAGATTTTACTGGTTTGGTCATCGGGAATCGTGCCCCTTAAAGGTATTACCTTTTTCTTCTGGAAATTCTGGAAAACTCTTGACCTAAAAGATCAGTGATGCAAAAACATATCTTTCATTCATATGTCACCGTCAATTTGAAAATACCGTCAGATTATACTCGTAATCTAACGAAATTAATACTGGCGTAGTTTTATAATCTGACGCGTTATATTGTAAACTGACCTAAAAAAAAAGGTTGTCTACGTTACAGTGCGGTCGTTTCCAAAAGAACGTTCCGAAACATGTGGAAGAGACGGTGCAGTAAATATAAAAGTCAGGAATCAACTTCCAATTCTTACCAAAATGGTCCAAACTGATTTTAATCATATAGGCTATGGTAAACGTCCATTAGGTGTATTTCACACCTTACAGCCATTATCGCGATAATTAATGGCATTTCTCGTTAGTGTGGCCCCAGCATTTATAGGCTTATCCGTTCTTTCCATCGCACGATTTAGGTTCACCAATCGAGTACGTATGTTTTATATAATCCCTGGGATAAAATATAACAAGAAAAGATATCCTATGGAGGCATGATCTTGGTTTGAAAAATTGATTACAGATTATTTCACAAAGACAAGGATGCAGTGTTTGCCACAACGGGAAAAACTTCACTTAGTAAAATATAAAAATCCAGCGTCATGTTGTTTGTTACCAGTGAACTCTTCACCAAGACAACTGAACATTCACGAAAGTTGACATTTTGTAACCAGCTATCCGTCCCGTCTTCGCCCGTGGTACATAATATACTTGTAGCCTTGAGTGCTACACACTCAGAGATCACATACATGTGAAATAATTTTTGAAATCGTTCCAGTAGTTTCTGTATTAGCGCGTTAATAAACTCTTTAGCTTTCTAATATTAGTATAGATTTGGTCCAATAATTTCCAAGTCCAAATTTGAGAGATGGATAGTTATTTAGATGACAATATCCGAGCGAAGCCGGAACGGATTGCTAGATATATTTTTTAAGCGATGCATTTAAATAAACATAACCCGGTTAAGTACTAACATATTTACATAGCAGAAGCTACTATGCTCTGACTATAAAAAAAAGAGTTATAATAATAGTCCGGAGGTAAAAGAAACTTGTCTTCGTGAAATAAACTGCTACAAAAGATTGTTCTTATAGCAAAGACGACATTTCAACACTTCATTAAACTACTACGAGTAACAATAGTGATTTTACAAATGTCGCAGCTACATACATCGAAAGAACGCCTAAGGTTTTATTTAAAATCGTACACAAAATTCTTAATCTAGGCGCTTGAAGTACTATCATAGTAAGCGAAGACGACAGACATTCGTTCGCACTTTTAATCACTTCTTCTCTGTATGCCTCTTTTTCTATAAGACTGAGAGGAATAAAACAGATGAATGAAATGAAAAGAAAATATGTCTTGGATCAGTTTTTCTCAAAGTGAGCGATAACGCCCCCTTGTGGGCGCTGTAGGCCTAAAGGTGGGCGGTAAGAGACCCAGAAAAAAAATGGGGGAGTTGTGTAGAGGCTCGGAGTCCGTCGTGAACTACCTACTGGGCTCAGATCTCATGTTAACTCTTACGGGTTATAGTAAAAGTCTCGTTCAGAATTAATGTTAAATCTCCGCTAGTTATAGCTCCCAATAATTAATTAGTAATTCAAATTGAAGTTATAATGGTTTTTAAGGGCGTAAAAAAAGGGGGCGCGCTAAAGAATAATATATTCTCAAACTGTGCAGTAGACAAAATAAGTTTGGGAACCTGTCTTAGATGAACAAAAAAACGGATAATTCCGTGTTTTCCATTTAGTTTACAAATTTAAAGTCAAATAAAAGGTTCTCAAGACTCACTGACAATGTCGTTTCAGAATATCGACAAAATAGTACATTTTATGGCTGGTGGGATGAGAAAGGCGTGCGCCGGAAAGTAACCAATACGCGTGCTCACGAAAACAGTACACTCCGCGAGGTATAAGCTGAGCTTTGCATTAGTGTGAGTGATCACCAATCAGGCAGGAGCTTGAAATTTTGTCCGCGAGGTATAGGCTGAGCTTTGCATTAGTGTGAGTGATCACCAAGGAGCGCGGCGAGACAGAATGGCGCCGCGCCTAAGGCCGGTTGTCACAGCTACACTATCCATGTACACTCACACAAATGCAAAGCTCAGCTTATGCCTCGCGGAGTGTACTAGGCTATTTAAATAAGGCAAATCGCTGCCTAGCCCAGTACCGACCTCGTCAGCCGGTGACATAAGATATTTTATCTCAGTAGATATGTCTACATTCTACAGAGAAATAATTAATTAAAACAAAACAACTACAGCCCACAGATTGAGTCCTGTGCCTTTGGCGCTAACCCAAATGTCAGTTAGGTAGTGGAGAACCATAAAGCCAGCAACACCTACTTTAAAAAAAAAACACAGCAAACATTGTTTGATTTTTTTAGTTTATATCTTAGTTTTTTCTATTGACATGACGTGAAAAATAGATATTACAAATTTTATTTTACGCTCCACGTAAATCGTCAGTTTCATCATCCATCTCTTTTTCACTGGACTTCACGAATCCAAGTCTGTCGTCTGCGCCTGCCCTTAACCATACACACGTAGATCATGATAAAAAAATAAACGAATCATTTGGCAGGAATAGAAATTGTTCGCTAAACAAAATTCGGCTTCGGCTACGCTAATATTATACTTAAAAAATTAAAAAAAAAGCATCCAAAATTCATGTAGAGCCCGAACTACTTCACAACCACCTAATCTGATCACAGTTTACTTACACATTGATTTATACTACACATATCATTCTAACAGGTTTTACGGAAAATAATTTCGATCACACATAATCATTGAAATAAGAACAAGTCTTGCTGACACATTTGTACATCTTGCGTTTAGAAAAAATACTGAATTTGAAAGGAACCAATTCAATATTATTGTGTATTCCTCACCTAACAATAGAAACACTCAAGACATTTTTTTTTAATATCGAGTGACGAGACGAGCAAGACATGTGCCTGATGGTAAGCAACATGCCTGTCTATAACAGCACAGCGACACGCAGCTATTGGAACATGAAAAGTCCAATTCATTACCTAGCACTGCACTGCGCTCGTCACCCAGAGATGATAAAAAAAAACAAAACATGGACGCAAGCATCAGAAAAAAATCAACCCCTTAATTCCTGCTTAATAAATCATTTTCAAAAATTCATAAGTCACATCTTTTTCGATAATGCTTTCTTACTGAAAACGGTTTCTGATATAGAGATCCATACTCTTGGTAAAAACAACGTAATTAGATGTGTCTTCCTTTTCATTGCATAAACAATATTAGTCAATGTACTTATTAGTCCAAGATCAGATCCAGTAGATACATTACTCACTTCACGTATTTTCTGATAACTGATTTTCACGTATGTTATAGGCAGTATCTTTAAAAATAAGGCCCCGATACTCCCAGACACTTTCCGTCGGCCGTTTTGCTTAACAGAGTCTATTATTTTGGAAGTTTTAAAGCGTCTGTTAAGCAAAACGGCCGACGGAAAGTGTCTGGGAGTATCGAGGCCTTATTTTTAAAGATACTGCCTATAACATACCTGGGATCTTACTCTATATGAGGTTTTTTTAAATGAACGAGTGAGTTTTTTCTGCCGATCAACAAACTTGTATTATTTATATTAATCCTTCCCGTTAAGCTATAAATGTTGACCTACAATTTTTTCGTTATCACTTTTCATCGCAATGAAAGCTATGATCCAAAAAAAATTGGCACTCATAGGAACTGCCGATAGAAGTGAATACTTAAAGCTTAGAATAGCTTACTTTGGAAACTACGCGGAGGGCTTACTTACTAACTTACGGAGGGCGTGGCCATGAACATGACCAAGCGGCCAATTAAACGTCAAGCGGGTTAATTGCGGGTAATAAAAGCGGTAAAAGGTCAATTGTAACGTTTTAGCAACTTAATCGTCTATTTCTTGTTTTACTGTCTTGGCAACTATGGAGCACTAAACCACAGTAAATACATGTTTTATTGTGCCGAAACGTTACATTCAACAAACAACCTAAAGAATAGAGTATCCAGACCAGTATAACCAAAGAAAACACTTAACGCAAGATGTACTATTTCTTATGAATATGGTAAGCAGACGTTCAAATTTAACACATGATGATACACAGACATTCTTTGTGATTTAGATTTTTTTTAAATACCTAACGATCGCCTTGTGGTAATATCTGGTAATAGTCACACATACACAATTTGATTTAGACCGCCAATTGATTTCTTAAATAACTAAGAATTCTACCAAAAACGTAGGTATATTTTATCGGACAAATGCAAGAATTTGTTTAAGATACTTTCTTCTCATACAGTTGAACACCCAACTTCTTTTCGTCGTGACGTCACAAATATTGAAAATTGATAAATAAAATTTCACTGTACCCATACCTTTTAAAATAGCCTTTTTGAAACCCCAGCTCATGTAGAAAGATGTTTATTTCAAATAAATTCTTGCGAATGTTTCGACCTGGAGCGTTTAACAATTATTCAAATTGCGATTTTACAAACCAAAGTTTAGTTCTCATTATGCCATTACTCTTCGTTGGCCTAAAGGTGACCTGTGACCGCGACCGGAGACCACGACAGGCACTGATGATAATGATTTTACAGGACAACTGATGTAATGTATTGTGAAGAACCAGTATTTTACCTAACCTCAATGCTAGAAAATACAAAAAATAAAGTTCCATTTACGAATGCCAGAAGCGCTATTATGATTTTCCATAGATTTGATAGTGCGATGTTGTTTATGGTAACATAGGTATATCTTGGACAGTATATTTCAGCGAATTCCCGATCGCACATTTCTGAAACAAAACCCCCCGTACATTTGCTAGCATAGCGCGATTATCAAGAAACATAATGAGAAACAAACTTATGTTTGCCTTTAAATTCATGTCATAACTGTCTGTCATTTAAATTCGGTTAGCTCGAAAACATTTCAATGTTGCTTTTTTCTTAACATCTTTCACAATTCTACCCACTCCATAAAAAATGCATTCATTCACAATAGGGATGAAAACATTTGAATGATTTTAATGAATACTTTTACGATTACAATTGGAATGCTTGCGTAGTGATGAGCCGTTTAAGCATAAAACACCGGATTAGTACAAAAATAAAATAATAACGTTACAATATTAAATGTTAATGATTTTTACAATGTCACACATTGAATAGACCGCGATTACTTAAGCATAAACCACCATAAGCAAAAACCTTCAATGAACTACAAAAATAGATCCGCCACTTTCTCGCAAATGACAAAAATAATGTGCGAAAAAGGGACAGCGATATTTTAATGAGACATTGAAGGCTTTCGCCGTACAATATATACTAATGTACTTAATTACCGAGCATCGGATTTATGATACGATTCGTAGACAATTTAGCAAAATGTATCTTAAAATCTGTCTCTTGTGGATACTCTGAATCGGTAAACGTAGGACGTGCCGAAACTACATGGGAGTTGAGATTTACGGAAGGTAGCTGACATAAGGACCGTCGACTTTTACTATCAGACAGTCAGATGGGTCAACAATCTCACTGGGCTACAATCACAGTGTCGATAAATATAGCGTAAATAGATATCTTCTAGGTAAGAGTGCTCTGCCTAGTCCAGGGTATTGCGTAAATTTAGAAAAAATCGTGGTCCAACGTCGTGGTTAATGTAAAAAAAAAACATTGAGGCCATGTCCAGTAGTAGACGACGCTTAAAGAGTTTACATATACTACGTATACAGTTAGAACAAACTCTACACCGACACCACGGGTCTGATCGCTCTTGTGGAAGTGTCATCTTTGTCGCGGCATAACACTATGTCGCCATAGCTAACATACACCTCATCTGCTTACGATTCAAACAAAGGAACCGTGCGGAAAAACCTGATCTATTTACTTATTATTTATCTAAGACGACGCAATATGCTGATGATAATCTCAAATTACTCGCCATTTTGTTTATTGTTCTCAAATATACAAAATGGTGCCCGATCCTTTTGTAACTTTTTCCCCTATATTTTACCATTCCGTTTACCGCCATTCTAAGGTATGCGTTTGAACAAAACTTTGCTAAACCGTCTACATTTTAATGGTATACTCAAAACGTATGCTAAATGCGAATGCAATTTAAGCACAATGAAACAACTTGGTAGAAAGCGAAGTTAGTGATAACCCAGTAACTTTATTAGTACATGGCCGCGACTTTGTCTGCGTAAAATTTAGGATATCCATATTGAACTTTGCACTTTTCTGGATGACAAGTAGCCTATGCATTATTCCAGACTATATACGAGTTCCAAATTCAGTTTGATTCATTCAGTTCCTACGACGCCATTGAGACAAACATCATCACTTCCAAACTTATATTATTAATAGGATTTAATTTACGTAGTTTTTCTTAGGCATCAAGCCAATTTTGAAAGTGCCTCATTAAAAACATTGTAAATTAATGTTGTCTCTTATATAAAAGTCTTTATTGCAATGACAATTAACTTTTAGTTCCAGTATTCAATAAAATCTCATACTCCTACAACATGACCGGTCAACACTGACTTCGCTTCATTATTATTTACAATAATGTACAATAAGCCTTATGTAAACGTACGTTAGATTACGTATGATACTATAATGATCAAAGGGATGTAAATTGAATGCGAGAGTAATTTTAAACAGAATAATACAAAGTAAGATCCCAGGGCCGCCAGACGTCACGTATTTTCTGACTGATGAAATGTGGACGATTGAGTAGTTACTACGTACTAAGAACGCATGCTTACCCGCTATCTTGCTTAGACGGGGAATTTTGAGATATGGGGTCCACAAAAACATTACTTACTTCACATATTTTCTAATAACTGATTTTCATGTATATCCCCATCATCCCCTAAACTCAATTTTAAGTCAATATTTCCTAATACATGTCTCACTCATTCTCATGGGTAAGACCCATAGCGGCATTAAAATTGAGTTTAGGGGCTGATTGGCCCCTTAGATCGGTATGTCTTATTGGAAAAGGCTTTGAAATAGTTTTCTGATGAACATATATACAAATGGAGTATGAGATTTAAGTGAAGTTAAGTAATTATTTTGAGAGTTTTAAAGCATCTGTTAAAGAAAACGGCCGACGGAATGTGTCTGGGAGTATTAGGCCTTATTTTTAAAGATACTGCCTATAACATACGTGAAAATCAGTTATTAGGAAAATACGTGAAGTAAGTAATGTTTTTATGTACCCCATATCTCAAAATTGGCCGTCTAAGCAAGTTAGCGGGTGATCATGTGTTCTTAGCACGTACTAACTCTACTCAATCGTCCACATTGCATCCATCAGAAAATACGTGACGTCTGGCGGCCCTGGGATCTTGGACTAACAATATATGGTAGTAATACTAATTTGCGCTTTGTTCTTGTTAATAATAAGGAAATGAGCATCTTACAGTTGAAACTTAGAACAGTTTTCTTAGAGCTCTTAGAAAATATATGTACAAGATGTCACAAAAAGGTCTAACTTTTTTTACAGTAAAGAGTGACGAGGCGAGCAGCACATGTGCCTGATGGTATGCAACATGCCTATAATAGGAATCCCTTTGATGGATATCATTTTTGACCTCTTTACAACAGCTTGTATAACTTACAAATAAAATAAACATAACCTTTACACGTTTTAATTTGAAGCTATGACGAAGAAACTTTATATTTAATTTAAGAACATTAAGCCGCATGGAGAATTTTAACGATTTCACATCTGTTAAAATGTCCCAGGAAATCATTATTATCGAATTTGTGTCGACAAAATGCTATTAGGTATTTCAGATTAGTTTTTATTTAAAAAAAAATGTGGTAGATAAGAAACCGAGACAGATTCAATGAGATATTTTCAGTATCCAAAAGAACCTGCCAAAATAGTTCTGATTTACTACACAGGTGGAGTCAATATTTCATTTTTTTTGGTAAATTTGATAAAGATTCGTCAACGTTAATAATTCGACATAGTTTCACCCATTTATCACTCAAATTTATTAATGTAAAAATGTCCCATTACAGAACCGCAAGCTTATCCAGCACGGGAATCATGGAACTAAGAATTCTAGTATGAAATACCCATAGTAAATTGCGACAATAGCGACGCAGACCATGCCAGATAAGTTGGTAATGCTGTAACTAACACACAAAAGGGTCGATTACTCTCGCATGGCTAAACAGACAGCGTACCTGTCGGTGAAAATTACCAAAATAAATTAGAATTACTAAAGCAAGCACCGGTAGAGGTAGAAAGAGCGTTTCGCGAATCCAACTTGTAGTAACATATTGTTTGCGAACTAAATTGTCATTCGTGTAAAGCCTTGCGCCCACTTATAGAACTCCGCTCCCACCCACCCACCACCTCCCACCCGACTAATAAAATACACTCAAATATGGGCTTTCTGTCATGCCTGTTAAGATATAGATTACATTGGCAACGTAAATTAGCAAACGGCTGTCAGCGTCCGGTCTGCTAATTTGTGTTTCCAATGTAATCTGTATCTTAACGTGGATGGCATAAAGTCCATATTTGAGTGTATTTTGTCTGGTGGTAGCCGAGTCGTATAAGTCGGCGCAGACCTTAACACTTATGTAAATAAACGACCTGTAAGGGGTCTAAGCCAATGAAAGCGACATACGCGAAGACCCGAGAGTCTAGCGTCTAACTAAAACTATAGCTTTGATATTGATCTCTCTTTTCTTTTCCCTTCAAATTATAGAGAGAACAATAGCAAGCCAAAAGCCGATTTAGTTAGGCGGTATGAACCCGTAACCTACAAGTTGGACACGCAGGATTACAAATACGCTGGTAAGTTTAAAAAAGTGTTTAGATAATTATAATGAATAATATACGATACACTGTTTCTGTACCGCAGTTGAGTGTTTACCATTCATTGACAAAGACGGAGCGTTATAATATAAAAAAAAACATCAGATTGTCGTGTAACAAAAAAAAATACATATCTCGGAAAAATTACACGTAATTCTTAAAAAAACACAATTGATAACGTGTTTTTCCCGCGAATTTAATAGTTCCTACCTTAAAAATATTCCAATAGAACAGCAACACTCAACTTACGGTAGAATAATTCTATAGACTATGGCAACACAGTTTCGAGTCCTTTGTCCGACTAACACAAAATGACAAGATACACCTGATTGTACCGGCCCACAATTCTTTACCCGCTAACTACCTAGCTATTTCTCTCGCACTCTATATCTCTTTCGCTCGCTCCCGATACGTACTGTTTACAATCTGGAAAGACAAAACAATATTCATGAATAATATTTTAACCAAATTAAAGTTTTAGCCAAACATTAGAATCATAAAACACATTTTTAATATTAAGTACATTAAAGGAACAGGATTATGCTAAATGAGTGGCACCTTAAAAAATCTTATTACCTCAGTACACACGATGTTCTAAATTCAAATTTACTTTAACCTCTAGACTCTAGAGGGTAAAAACGACTTTTGCGCCCTGATATCGAGGAGCAAAAGTACTCTTTCCGAGCTGGTGGGATGAAAACGTAATTTCGAAATAAACTCGCGACTTCCCTACTCCGGTTCTACTTCGTTTTATCCGATCGAACATTGTTAGACGTTTAAATGTTCTAAGAGTAGGCTTAGAACATTTAAACAGACGAAACGACGGATCGAAGCAGAACCGGAGTAGGAAAGTCGCGAGTTTATTTCGAAATTACGTTTTTTCGTAGTAAGAGAGTAGATGTCCTGGGGTGTGTAACGTATTACCCAATGTTTTTTTATTTTTATTTAATTTAATTTTGCCGCTCCACAGACTCCGGGGTCCGTGGCCTTTGTCATTACAATGTGTAATGTTAATTACACAAAATAGTGTTATGTTACCCATGGGCATTTGTAACAGCGTCGTTATAACAGCGGGGGTGGTCGACACGTTACCTGAAGACGCTCATTTCTTATGGAACTCCTTGATACAAAGCGCGCAGGACCATGACCCCTCGGGCGGCGTGTCGAGCGGCGGCGCGAGGCAGTACATGTGGTAGCCGCGGTCACAGTCGTCGCAGAACAGCAACTGGTCCTGAATAAAGATTAAATTCAATTTTCAATTTCAATTTATTCAAAAATACTAGGAACATAAATGAAGTTACACATTAACATAGTTTCAATAGAACAATAGCAGTGATCAGCATAGTTAACTTCATTTAGGAGGTGGACCCTGCATCCCACACTAGGGATGTCCTGTGTTGTGGGATTCAGTGTTTTCTTCCATATAGTGAAGTTGTTAGTGATATTGTAGTAGGTACTTGGTTACATTAGATATGATGGTACATTCTTGTTCCAGAAAAGAGAAAGTAAACAATAAAAAAATAAAAACAGATAAGGGCAATGTGGAATATTAGAGATCAGGGAAGGCCCGTATCAGTAAAACAAACAAACAAAAAATAGACAGAAAAAATACTAGGAATAAAAATATCTCAAGTTCATGGCTTCCATTTCATGGCTACTTATTGTGTATGAGGGGGTGTGTGTGTGTGTGTGTGCATGTATGTGCATGAGAGTGTGGGATTGCGTTTGTGGTCTGCTTATACCTACTTACAACTCAAATTTTGAGACCACACTGCTGAAGCATCTATTGAGCAGCTGATGCTACGAGTATGGTGGATTAAATTTTGCTCTGGCTCAAACTGTTGCAGTACGCCCAGGGTCATAATACGTTTGACACTAGTATTTTCTCAGTTTCGATGTAGTTTAGAGAAAATAACCATATAATATAATATAAATATATATACCATAACTAAATATATAATTAATAAATGTATTGACTTATTCATTCTATCATAAAAACATCAAAATACGTAATTACCCACTTTAAACAAATATTTAATTTACGTATGTAGTGCATTAGCAGCCGTGCCAGGTTGGGGACCGTGTTACGGCTGTAAGATTTCCACCTCCAGCGCACACTCGATCACGTTTTTTTTTTACTGAGGAGTGACGAGACGAGCAGCACATATGCCTGATGGTAAGCAACATTCGTGCCACATAATAGCACAGTGCACATGCAGCTATTGGATCAAAAGAGGGCAAATCATTACCTAGCACTGCACTGCGCTCGTCACCCGGAGATATAGATTATTTCTATGACCTGTAATTTCACCGGAAACATTTCCCTTCAAACCGGAACACAGTGAATGTTTTGACATTACTGCTTGGCGTTGGAATGACTGGCAAAGGTGTGGCACTTCCCCAGGCTGTCTGGGTGTTTTTATGTATTTACAACTATATAAGTAGTATATCAGCAAAGATGTCGGGTCCGAGATACAAGGTAACCTAGTTCGGGACCGACGCACCAATATTTTGTAAGATATCTTTTAAGCAAATAAAAAAATATTATTATCTGGCCGCCATATTATAATAAGCTTTGCTTAGTTTATGGTCAGATGGTGTTGTGTGTGAATTGTCCAACACCAATATCTTATGGACACAGTTTAGCAATAAATTATTCTGATTCTGATTCACAGCCCACGAAAAATCTGTATGTGGTGTGAAAAACCTTTGCTTTTCACAATATAATTACACTTCAAAAAAATAAAAGTCGCCGTGGGCGAAGGCTACTCACATCGTTGTCGCTGGTTCCGCAAATCGAGCAGCACTTGCACTCGATGCACTGCCAGCGGTACTTGCGCACGGACACGATCATGTTCACCGTGAACTGCAGGCACGTCGGGTGACCTGCCCACAGTACGCACGTATCAATACACCGTCGAGGAATCCACTGGATTTCACGACACAGAACTTCACATTCTACCGCCTAACTATGGCGGGTAGAGCTAAGGAGTATCATCTCGGAACGTCGAAAATATCAAAAGTGGCTAACTGTATGATTTACATAATGCAAACAGTTCTAAAACTTCGAAAATGATGTTGGTGTAGACCAATTGTTTAAAAAAATATATTTTTGTTTACGAAGTTTAAAATAAGAATTATTATGAGAAAACGTTTAACTAGAGTGATTTTATTTCGTGAAATGTGAACAGTAAGTTTATTGATTTCCTTCAAAATATACGATGCTAACGTGGCGCCACCCTAATTTAATGCATTTGGACGGATACTTTTTTATGTACACAGATACACATGATACTCCTTAGATCAACCCTTAATTTGAAAAAACTAAACAAACCTAATAATATATTGGATTCTAATCCGAGCACAAAGTTCACGTTCTTAATAAGCCATTTGTTTCGTTATATATTTATGTATAGGTATTTAAGCATCGCTATCAATATCATTCACCTACCTGTACGTAGGAATAATGAATGTATATTGATTACTTTAGATTGATATAGTTAATATGACATAGTTTAATATAAAAAAATACACAGTTTTAGCCAAAAACAAATAAGGTATGTAATGTAAAATAGCAATTGTAAGGCACATAACATTTTCTTACCTTATCAAATCTTCGATCTTCTCTTTCGACCTCTACATTTTCGAAGGGACAAAATAAATAGGGGGAAAATGTAATGTGCCGAACAATAGTGAAATTAAATTTAAAAAAAAACATAAAACAACCCGCCAACACAAAATGCGAAAACATTTACAACAAGAAAAGTATAAGACAATGTCGTCAGGAAGTGCACATATTCACTATTTTTCAGCACATCGCGAAATATTTATTATTTACATTCAAAATGAAACTAGACAACGAATTTAAAGAGAATTTAATGCATAACACGTTACAAAATTAAAAAGACTGTAATTTACCACAATATGATTTTTTTAATGTTTAGGTCGATTCGGGTCATTGCACATTATGCTGACCAACACCAAGGATCACGTGACTTTTTTTATGCAACCAAATGCAAATAACAATTTTGCTATTGATTGACGACCATACCAATAGTTTAAGTAACGTGATCATATGGCCGCATAGTGCGCGATTATGTAACATTTGCGTTGACGAGAAGTGAACAAACATGTTGTGTGAACGGAATCTACTTTCAGGAATCGACCGCTTCAACGACAATATTATTTAGTTGTGGGTTTGCGATAAAACATAAAAATTTATAAAATATGTAATATAATACAACAGAATTAAAATCTTTGGGTTGACGCTACTATGCACTTCCGAACCGGCATTTCTGTACTTTTCTCTATGTGTCGAATAACAATTAAGTGTAAAAACATGTAGTGTACACTATGACTTGATCTTACTTTCTAATGTTTTATTGGTGTATCCTAATTTTTGTTTAGTATCGGATGACCAAAGCGTTATATAAATTTATTAAACTTACCAACAGACTAAGTCAATTAACACTATTTTGCTAACACTTCGAAAAGAGCATTCCGACTTCCGACTTAATTATTCGAAAGTTTATAAATTAACAAACAATATGTAAATTTTCATTTAACTATTTCTACACATAACATATGAAAATTGTATTTTTTTTTTGCTTTAATTTTAAAGTATACCAGATCATCTGACACTAAACAACAATATACTTAATAAAAAAAACTAAACGACACGTAAGTAAAATTGTGTCAAATATTTCTCTAGCTATATTGCTAGAATACATAATATTAGAGATACCTATTTTATCTATGTCATATTTTATTAGGGTACATAAGATTTTAATAATTATATTCATGTCCGTAGTCATATCACGCTAAAAGTACAGATTAGACAAAACATACTAAAAGCGTTATGATAATATATGATTAAATCAATCAATGACAATACAACTAGAATTTTCAGCGATAAATAAATAATTCAAGTACAAAACATTCGGAAACAAATTACAATATCGCTATTCTGGCCTGACAGAAAGTAGTAGAGAAAAATTAACTTAAAGTAAATGTTGATATAAATGAGGCTTTGCTAATTAACTTAAACTCTTTCGATATTCATTAAAAACATTGATGGTACATAAGATTTTTTTACGCGTATACATTTTCGAAAATGAATTTCGCATTATATTGTTAATATGCCCAACCTATAATGTCGCCAATAGGAATCTGTAATAATACCTCCATGTATAGAAAAGTTCTACATTAAAGGTAAAAACAAAAAAATATTTAAATCGCGCAAATATCAAACCTGTATAAATATACGTATATAAATATATCTGTTCTAATACTTTTACTCTTAGAAATTTTGTAGTTTAACTGAATCAAAACCCGTGTTGATATGCGACATTAAGATTCGGAGATATGTTGATTTTTTTTATATGTTACTCTAGGAACAAAAACGCTTATTGAGCGAAAAAGTCTCAACATACTTTAAGCACACTGATTATTATTTATCATCAATAGCAAGGGAAGTCGTGTCACGGTACACATTCAAACGGCCACGTATAATCATTATGTCAGTAGAGACGGCTAGACCAACTTTAAGGCCATATCAAGCGAACCCCGCTCGCATCTCACTTCCCCTGAAGGTCGAGACACCAAACCTCCCAACTACCAAAAATAAGTAAGCATACATATAATAACAATAATAGCAACCACGAATGCTAGACAGGGTAAGTTGCTTTTTACAATCTGTTATTAATGTAAAATAGGTAACACGTATAACTTTGAGACGATCGCTCCAAACTGATTTATCAGTTGATATAACAGTATAGTTTTTAAATGCAGCTGTCCTTTCTGACCATAGCCACGACACGCTGACAATTTTATTAAGTAATTTTCGTTTGCCGTTGGTCGTTCTTAGAAAACTTTTATAAACATTTCGCGAAGTAACAATATCAGAATGAACTCTATGAAATTAATCAGCGGCGTACATGTACGCCTATTTCGCTCAATGAGGAATTTTTTCTGCTCAACAGACATATGTAGTTTTTTACGGAGGGCTTAAATGCGTAAGTAGACAACGACAGATTAAGGCACCGAACATATTAGAATAATAGGATCTATGTACTCCATTATTTTTTAAGTACACAACATCAAAAAGTTCGCTACAATAGTCATGTGGTAACATATGTATATATACCCCATAAAGATATTTATATAACTATAAATCTTATATTTAGTAGAAATTGTCATATAATTAACTTATAATAAGGAGATACAATATTTTCTTAATAATAGACAATGATCACTAAAACTTTAGTTATGATAAAACACATGATAAAATATATTATATAGTTATAGGAATGATGGAGTTAACTTTAGAAACATAAAAAAACAACAATCCAACAATCAACAGAAATAATTCGATTTCAAAATCTTTGGGTTATTTTAAACTCATGTCTAATACAAGCCAAAATAAATTTTCACAATTTATAAAATGATAACATTAAGGGGATTTTGACAAGTATGTAAAAACTGACACAATAATTGAAATATTTGTAATTTTTTCAAACACTCTAAAGCATCTAAGTTACTCTATCTAAGGTTTATCGATTTACCGTATTAAGACTGTAAAATGACAAAAAATTTGTTCCTACCTATAAACAAATTTCAAGAACACACTCTATGAAAAATCAAGCCTAAAAAGGCACTAAATAAGCTCTGAATCATGGATTGATTCTGGCACGATCGAAATTATATCAATGTTATAATATTCTTTCTGGTTATGCATATAGATCATCTATAAAGACATACAATTTTAAGCGTAACAGACTATAGGATTTTGTATAAAAATATACATACCATTTCTATTCGAATGATAAAAAAGGGCTGAGAAGAAAAACTATATCTTAAAGCAAAGTTGATAAAAATACAATCTCTAAACATGCCAGAACCACAGTCCCACACGAAATGACAATTTTCATACAACATAGTGGCGTTTGCGTGTTATTTTATATGACTGTTTTGGCGACGCGTGACTAGAAAGCTAGGATAGTGGAGTCGTTTTTATTTTCTCTATAACAAAATAACTTAAGTGACTGATACTTCGGTTTTATTACGGTAGAATAACGAAAATTAAAATACGGTCAATAGTGTATCTTTACAACTGTTTAAAAATTGAAATAAGCATGTAACACTACATTTAAAAAAATACAACAATGGCATTTTATTAATTTGGAACGATAGCAATTATAATATGTTTGACTCAAAGCGATGACTTTAAGACTAATGACAGTAAAATCTAAGGGATCAAACTATTTCAACATATAAAAGTAACGGAAGCGAAAATAGAGCAGTGAAGTGTGAACCCTGAAAACTAAATCTGAAAAATATACACACCCAAATTCAGTTACACAGCGCAGTAAAAAATATTTTATTATAAGATGAATATTCTGTTTCAATTAATATGTCTGAATATCGAAATATTTTAATTGTTTAATTGGACCCACAAAAACATATCCCAGTATTTATGATATTTAATCATTTATTTATTAAACTGTGTATGTTTAGCAGGGTACTTTGTGTTAAATGCTTGATTTTCGCCTCCGCAGACACAAAAGAAGTCTACCCATTGCATATCGAACACGTAATATACGTATATACTTTAAACATATCGAACACGTAAGTAAACTACAGATTGGTAAGAAATCTTCTAACGTAAATTTCATATCTCAATGGCAAAATTAAATCTAAAAAAACAGCATTTATTTTTCCTTTACTGTTTTTAAAAGGTTATATTATTAGATATATGCGAAGATGGACTTTATTAATGAGTAATTGATTTTTTATAAGTTAAGGTTAAGGTTAAGCCAAGGTGTAACGCGAACTACTATGCCCACAAGCAAATGTCAACAATAATATGATCACCAATTATTGCCGACGCCCTGTGCATGCCACGAGACGGTGTTCGTTGGTGACGAAAAGGTTTAGTGAACAAGGACATGCATTTGAATCTAACAAATAGTTTATTTACGGATACGTCCTTAATAAGGTAAGCAGTATGGTAAGCACTAAGCAGTAGTAGGTAAACTTCTTAATTGTCAACTAGTATCCTTAAAACACTCTTAACATGAACATTGTAAATGAAAAATTTCGAAAAAATAAGGCACATTTTTTAAAACAAAAAAAAATTACACTGTTAACACGACGAAATATTACAACAGTTAACATGGTGAAATAATTATATTTAATTTGGCATCACTTGAAATCGTATTATAACATGGCAACACCCTAGATCACGACAGATACATGTTACTTTAATATTTATGGTTAATCATATTATGAAAGTAAAAATGTTTTTGACGGTTTTTTGGCTTTGTAGTGACAAATCGAAAAGCTTGGTTGACAAAAAAATAACCATACGTTACTTTACATCAAGATTAAGAGATACATACGACCCTACCAGATTACACGAAAACAATATATTATTTAAAAACAAGAAAAAAAAACGGATACAATTTTTATAGGTATAAATTCCGATCCACAATTTAAAACAAAAAATAGATTTAAGATATATCTGTCATTGGCACATTGAACACTATCAAATTCCTTTTTACTGCATACTACAATAGAGTGGGTGCTATACCAGCCTCGTTGTTCCCTGAATTACTAACCCAGGTGTCGTCTACAAGTCTAGAGTGAAGTGGCACATGGACAAGCATGCTCTTATCTCTCTCTCTCTCTCTCTCTCTCTTATCTTATCTCATCGCATCTTAAACACATCACATTCCCATCAGGCTAATGCCGTCAAACTCTGGCCCAATCTGACTTACAAAATACAGATTTTGAAGTTAAAACTTCTTTTGACGCGCCAGACAGATTTTTTGTGGGCTGTGAATTGAATTATAGCGTCATACTCGGGAATGATAAGAAATGTTCGGGTATACTCGGGACCAAGGCCATTGGCCATCTAGAAATGCGTGAGCATTTCCTAATAGCCATCTAGAAATGCCTCATTATTTAGCAGACGGTCATGCTCAAGGCGCAAGCCCTCCTGTTTCATCCGCGTAGTTTCCAAAGTAAGCTATCAAATTTTGAGTTATAAGTTTTCACTTACATCGGCCGTTCCCATGACTGTAAATATTTTTTTATTGATAGTTTAGACTTGAAGCGCCTTTATATGAAAGAAACAGATTCACTCTCGACTTGAAGATGCCAACATTGTATCTAGTCGTTCGTGCAACGAAAACTGCACCAAACCTGTTCGTTCCGAGTCTTTGAACGTCAGTAACGAAAAGGTATCCACCTAAATATAGTGAGACAGAGTTATCTTAATTTCAATGTTACAATGTGTCTTCAGAGTAAAATTTATTTTGAGAATACGCTGGACTAGACATGCTAGTTTTAATGTGGTTGGTAGTTGGTACCATGCCAGTTAGTGGCGGAAAACAGCTGCTTTAAAAAATTTTGTATTGCATTTTACACCCACCAAAAGATAATTAGTTAATGAGGCCACTTTACTATAGTTTAATTGCCATTATATTTTTCAACAACAACAAGGAAAATATTTTAGATTTATTATATGTAGTCATATTGACAAATTTAAACAAAGAAAAAATAGAATTTCTTAACAAAATAAGTACCTTAACTGAGATTAAAATAACCAAACATTAAACTCATTTAATGGAATGTTCATAACACGTAATAGAATCTATGCGTTAACTAATTCCAAATAACTTTGGTAGGAAACAAAGGCTGGACCCAATTTGATGAAACTAAATATTCACGAAGTAGTAAAGGATTTATGGAAAAGTGTTTTCTTTTAACAGCACAAATAGTTGTTTATTTAATTAATTAATGTTTTGTTAATTTTATGCCTGTGAAGTCCCAATTTAAGATACAAGGCTTGCCTCCCTCCTTATTCAGCAATTATAATATGCATTTATCACACCTGCAGTCTCTTTAGGCAGCTTCTTTATTGTATCGTTGGAAATAGTTAAGGTTTATTATCAAAACAATCATAGAATTTTAATACAATTTTGGCCGTTCATTTTTCTCGCGACGAACAAATAAGGATCATGAGATTGGATCCAGCCACAAAAAGTGATATTACACAAATGTCACATCACACAGCGACGTAACTTGTGACTGATATGCAATAAATATAAACTATTCGATATATAACATTTCCAGTATACATATTTGGTACAAAATTGTCCGGCATTGGTTCAAGCTGATTTTTAGACGTCAATTTTGATTTTATTTTTATAATGCGACACGTTGATACTATAAGGCTATTATTACATTAACAGTTTATTGCAGTTTAGTGGTCATGTTACATTTATTTTTGTGAATAGTGAAATACAAGACGAGTTAGCAAATGGGATTGGTAGTCAATTGGGACGTATTTGTATATCTGTACAGGGAAATATACTCAAGAGTTGAAAGGTTCGAACCTTTGATCACTCGTCACTATGCCATTACGATTCTCTCAATCTTCAAGTCAACAATTTTTTTTTATTGTACAAGTTTTTCTTAGTTTGAGTTGGTTTTGTGTCAGCAATGTCCACCAAATGATTTCAGAGACCAAACATTTACACCTTTTTGAAGTTAAAACAATGTACCTTCACCACAAATAATCTAAAGTCAACACATAGCACACACAAATACCAACGAATCGCATCTTCGACAAAACGCAACCACACTTGAACCAAACCCCATCACCCCACTAAAGCGTAGGGCTCTGGCGCGAGGGCGGGGACATAGCATTCACATATTCGTCCTTCAGCAACTTCGTTTGCCTCGCGAAGTTATCGAACGCATCGGCGGAATATGACATGGATGTCAGTATCTCCACGACGCCGTTGAGCCTGATGTTCTCCTGCAGATGTCTGTGACGTTCGCAGACCCGGTTGTCGAGGTGGTAGCATGTCTTACCTGAGCGGCCGCAATCTGAGCAGGACACGAGCTCTTCGGGGGTACCAGTTTTTTTGTTCTCGCGATCGTCGCCGAGGCAAAAGTCGCAATACGGGGACGGCGAGGCCTGGAATCGAGAGATTAATTTTAGACTTTATGCTAAGTAATTGTGTCATGGGTTATTGTTCAAATGCTAATCTTCATTATGCAGTCTTCTTGGCCCTATAGATTGGGTAAGTATATATAAGTCTGTTGAAGTTTTGTTGAAGTGACAACTTCTGTAGCCGCGTTGAACACTTTTTGGTACAGGAAAATCTTATGGGCTCACTCACGTACCCGACATTCTTATGTAGCGTTGAAACAGGAGTGTGCGTTAGACGCTTTTCCGATAAGTGAAAAATTGGTTTTGTCAACGACATGCTTAATAGCCGTATATCTGTAGCTATACCGCTGATATATTATGCAATATTAGTGCTGTTCAATCCTAAAATTCGAAGTTACTAGCTTTCACTTCTATGGGCATTTCGTAAGATTTTTCTTTGCTTGGAAATTTGGGTCAGTCAATGCATTTTATAGAGCATAAAGGTCATATTCGCATGGATGAGTCACTATAATAAACTGTATTCAAAATTATGAGTACATAATATGATACGAGCTTTTCAGCTCAGTAGGTACACCACACAGGTTTTCTCCGTGACCCCGGCTTAGAACTATTCCTCCTTACCTTGGTGTCCGGTTCCGGTTTAAGCTTAAGCTCCATGACGGGAGCGGGGACCGGCGCGGCGGCCGGGGCGGCCGGCGGCGGCACGACCTCCGACGTGGACGGCACGGCCGTTACCAATAGCAGCTTGCGCAAAACATTTACACCACACAATACTAAGGTGAACGGTTTACGGAACAAATAGTGCATGTGTTTCATTAGACTGGTCTAGTTGGGAGAACGGCAACTTCCGATCCGGAGTTCCTAGTTCGAAAGTCACGCGCACCAGTCTTTTCAGACTTATGTGCGTAAAACCATCGTGAGGAAAATCAAGTACCTAGTTTTTTCGAGATCATGCGTCTTCCACTATCCCGCACTGGGCCAGCGAGGTAGATACGTGTACGCATGTGTGTGCGTATGTCTACGTGTGCTTGAGGATGTGTGTGCGCACGTGGTTCTGTGTGTCTATGTGGCATCGAAGTTCTCGAACGGATTTGATTTAGCTTTTCGATTGTAGGTGTTTTATTTGGTGTAGGTATTAGGCGGGCGAGTTCTTAGATATCGTTCACAAAAATCGGTTCAAGATGTCCGCCATCAGAAAATGGCGGATTAAGTACATGTTTTTAGACCACTCTCAATACGGGTATCGAATTTAAATTCCAAGATGGCTGCCGCCACAAAATGTCAGTTGATTTTAAAATTTTAAGTAAATTATTCATTATTTCTTACATGATATAGCTGTTATCTAGATACTCAGCAGCGTGTCAAGCCAAGGTGAAGCTAACAGAACTGGCGAGCATCACCGTGTACAATATTACACAAAGCATTTACAGCCACATGTGACTCCCCCATAGCACAATAAAAACTATTTCACACAAGTACCTTATTGTCCCCATCAGGTTTGTTATCCGGCTGCGGCGCTTGCGGCACGAGCGGCGCCTGCGCAGAGTCCGAGCTCGAGGTGTCGGCGGACGCGGGCCGCGGGGGCGGGGAGGGGCGCCGCGTCGCCGCCGCCGCCACGCCTGCTATAACAACACATACACTAACAAATCGAACGCGGAGATTACCGTACGAGTGTTGAGCTAAAAGACAACAAAATTTACGATCCTGAAGGGATCGTAATGGGGTAATTTTTTCCGCGATAAAAGGTAGTCTATGTCTTTTCTTGGGATCTATTCTATTTATGTACTAAATTTGATCAAAATCTGTTGAGTGGTAAAGACAGACAGACAGAGAGTTATTTTCGCTGATAAAATCTACGTACGTAAGTTTAGTTAGCAGATTAGGGTTCTAGGGTCCAGCTGCACCTAATGCGGTAGCCCTATGTTCGGTAGGCAATAGAGACCATCTGAAGCCAACTGTCATAAGCCATCCTACTACATAACTAGTATTTACAAAAAAAAACGGTTTTGTTGCCTTTGATATAAGATTGATTTCAGTTTAATTATACTCACAATTTATGAATACGGTTACTCACGTCGGAACAGTAGAACAGACCGGGTTGAAATTTGGATCACATATTATAGTCGGGAATAACATAATAGGGTTTTTTTTATTATGGCGGGAGAATTACGCGGATAAAATAGTGCGGCACTGAAAAAGTGAAATTTTGCTGTAAATTAATTACGGAAACATATTTACATACCTCATACATTGACCTTAAAAATGAAACACCTTTTAGGGGTCGTCTATTAATCACGCGAGGCCCAACATGGGAAGGTGGGAGGTTTGAAAAAATGAAGCGGAGTGAGATTTCACTTCTATTTATTTTTGTTCGAGCACAGGATTTCTAAGGCGAACATTTAAGAGAATTTGTACTAAAGTAATACATGTGATTTCAGGTAGGGAGGAGGAGTAAGTAGTTTACAAACTCACCACGGCCACCATGGGAGAGTGGATTATAAAGTTGCTCAAAATAATCACACGACTAATGGACGACCCTTAACCAATGCACAAAAACGAAGTTCTTCTTTTTAAATAAGCTAGAATAAAACAAACATCAATGTTTAGATAATACTACAAGCTGATGAGAAGGCATCAGGATCCCAGCATTGTACAGCAGTGAGAACATTCGAGTAGACAGTTAATGCATTAGACATTCATAGTTAGAGAACATTATATTAAAACGTATAATACAAGTATTTAACAACATACAAATCAAAATCCGCGATAAAGGTGGCCAAGACGCTATAGATAAACCACAGGCCACATTGTAAATGGCGTCGGGCACAGACATGGCACAAGCGACTTCCTATTGCATTCAAATTTCATACGAAATACATGGAAATAAAGCGCTTAGGACACACTGGAAGACGAAATGGCGCGTCATAACGGAGCCCGAGACAATACATCAGTATGTCCTAAATTGTCCTTTATTTCCATGTATTTGGCATGGAATTTGAATTGAATAGGAAGTCGCCCAATCCAAATATAGATGTGTCCTACGCCTAAATGAGTCAGTTAAGTAGTAGGACTATGCTGCATTCTCGTGCTCAATAGCCAATGCTGTTATTTGGTGGAAGTATGAGTGCATCCTTCACCAGAGGCGTCAAATAAAAACAATCTTTAGTTATTGGACCGCAAGGACCATAATCCGAGTTAGTAACCCAACACCATGTTAAAACATCTTAAATATATGAATCATGCGCAATCTCGGGCGAAGAGCCAATTAGGAAGAGCTTTTCAATCAGAGCTTGACGCTAGCCGAGTCAGCTATCAGAAACTTGTACGAGGGCTAACATTATTTACTTATTACTTTACACCGATACGTAGAAGACGATTATGATAAAACTTTATTATATTCATCATTATGAACAAATGATCAACGAAATTAACATATCACTACCGGTTTTTGAAGCTATTTATATTATGTTAATTTTTTTATTATTATTTATATCTAATTATATGTTTATATCACTCTGTATTACAAAAAATAATAAAAGTAGGTAAATGTGCAGAAGCTAGGAAATCTGTACAGTAAGTATGCTTTCTATAATTACCTGAAATAGATCGCTTTAAACAATATGGCTAGCTGTTTTAATAGTTTTGAAGAGTGAAGGGTGACGAGCGCAGTGCAGTGCTAGGTAATGATTTGGACTCTGCATGTTCCAATAGCTGCGTGTCACTGTGCTGTTATGTGTCAGGCATGTTGCTTACCATCAGGCACATGTCCTGATAATCTCGTCACTCTTAACTTAAAAAAAAAAAGTTAAATCTCTGTATGATTTTTAATCGGTGCGTAAATCTACTTACACCTTGTACTTTGGGCGTGAAATGAAAATTAATATAAGGACGCTAAGTCATCTCCTAAAATTGTGGTTCAATTCTGTCTTTAGCAGAGTTACTATTTTAGGAGTATATTAGTAGATTTGGTTTATATCTATACTAATATTATAAAGCTGAAGAGTTTGTTTGTTTGTTTGTTTGTTTGTTTGCTTGAACGCTAGGATCTCGGGAAGTACTGGTCTGAATTGAAAGATTATTTTTCTATTGGATAGTCCATTTATCGAGGAAGGCTTTAGGCTATAGAAAATAACTCTACTATTAATTGAAGCGGAGCATGAAACAAGAATGTAACCCCTTTTGAGTTTTCGTACGTTTCGTGCTTTGACATGATGCATGTGTCAAAGATTGCGTCATTGAATTTCAGTAATCTGTGCATTGAATATAAACCTTTGCTAATTTTTTTTTCTAAATCTGAGTTGGTACGACCAATTTCCGACAGGTGGCGTAGCAGGTTGCTGAAGAGGTTTTTTGATTGAAATCGATATTCTCAGGAATGAGTGAACCGATTTCAGTCATTCTTTCACCGTTGGATATGTACGGGATCCCGATGAGTGCTATATAATATAACACGGGCGAAGCCGGGGCGGGCATCTAGTGTTTTATAATTTAATTGACATACAATGCCTTTACTTATAACATCATCTAGTGGCCATAAAATTACTAACTTAAATGTTTTTAATCTATGTTAGGGTTGTACCTGCTGCCTGTCCTTTGGTTATTTTTCTCAATCTTAAGCGTTAACCCTACTAGCATCCCGGTCGTATTGAACATGTTAATACAAACACCGAAAGCGAAAAAAGTTTTGGCCCGTATCATGATCCATATAAGCGCATGAAATAAGTATTTTTATTTATCTGAGGTATGGTAATGTAGCGAAAAATTGTTCATAATGTAGTGATGAATATAAATTAGTTTTTCGATAATCCAGTAACGATTTCAATCTGTTTTTCATACAGTGCAAAATAAATGAATATCACCAAATATATTAAATGACCAAAAACATTTTTTTTTCAATTTTTCTATGTCTCTTTCGCTAATTTTAAAAGTAGGTAGGTAAGTAATATTTAAAATGTAGGAAACAAACTAACCACCACCAAAATCGAACTTGCACGCACTTCATTTATGTCTCTTTGCGTAAGTTTGACGTCACAAACGTCAATAAATTGAATTTGCTTAAAGAATTGAAATCTTTTGTTGCATCGTGCTCCATCTTGATCCTAATATTTGATTCAGAAATCATATAATGGAACAAGAACAGTTAACAGAATAAGTATTAACTGAAACAGAAAATACGACATAATGACATATTTTTTATTGGGTTACATACTTTCTTTGGTATGCTCTAAAACCCAGCTGTAGTAGAAAAACAGATTGAATTTAATGAGATACCATGAACGTAAACAGAGTGAATGATATAACACGATTCGACAAACGAACATCACAGAAACGTTAGCCCCCATCGGTCAAACCGCGATAGAACAGCGTTCTAACCTGCAGCTACGCCCGGGTTGTTGAGAAATGTCACGTAACTGTCTTGATATTCCGTAGCGGGCATCGCCGGGGGGGGCGCGTGCGCGGGGGGCGTGTGCGCGCGCGAGTCGCGGGAGTCGCCGTCGGAGGCGGGCGCGGGCGTGCCGCCGCTCGCCGCGCCGGCGGGCGGGTCCTTGTGCGTGTGCGTGTAGTGGTACGTCAGACCCGGACGCGTCTTGTACTTGGCGCCGCACACTATTAAACAGACCCCAACGTTACGACACAGTCTTTTTATATATCTTAAAAACGTGGATATGGAAAAGAACTTTTTGATATTTAACAAAAAAAGGCGGAAATCGCGTTTCGAATACAGGGAGTTAGCTATGTTTGAGAGCGATTCTACGGCAGTACAGATATTTTTAATATATTTAGCGTCTGCATTCTGAATTGGGACTCATGACTGCATATTTCTAGATATTTAATTTTTTCTCAAATCTACCTACAAACCGGCATGTATTGCAAATATGCACGTTTGTTGATATCCCTTGATTTCGTCATTCTAATTCATATCCACGCGAAAAACTCAACAATAAAGAAATCAAACTTACCGTGATGCCTCCTCCGTGAACAGTGTATAATCAAACTAAACCGACTTCACAAAATTGGGGGTTTACGTCAAAGCCCGCGTCATCAGAACTGAGCATAGAGGAGGCACCACGACGGATCGCGCGACACAGCAGCCTTCCAGAAATTATCCGTCATCAATCAAAATAAGTAGGTAGGTAGAAAAATTACATGAACGCTCCGAAAAACTCGAATTTCGAATATGACTAATGCATGACAAACCGTAGCAGAAATGTCAGACATTTTGTTAAGCATCAGAGTTATGCTTTTTGAGGGTAGGATATGAGTATTTGAGGGTAGAAATACAAGTATTTAAGGGTAGTTTGGAAGCGTTCATGTAAAAAACGTATTTGTCCGTCGTGATCGGCCCGTCTATGTTCGGTTCTAGCGACGCTGACTCCGTGGGGCTTTGATTGATGACTTCAAATCAATGGATCCGCCCGTACGGTACAACACAAATTCAAATAGAAACAGTATATTTTATGTGTGATGATATTATGTACATTTCACGCCTTGGTTGTCACAAAAAACCTGTTTTAAGGTAATTTATTTGAAACAATAAAAGTATGGAAGAAACATGTATACGGCTCAATATCTTGCATGCATAACTTTAAAATACTTTAAATAATAGTTGAAACATACAAATTAAGACTTATAAGACATACAGACAGAAAGAATTGACTGGAAGACTGGCAAGTCAAATTTACCTTCGAAGTTTACCAAACTTAGTTTACATGTTTGACAATAATACTAAATTAGCGCGTAATGTACTCAGATATCTCAATAATGATCCAATTATTTGTAGTCCAATCAAAATATGTAAATGAATAAAGTATCCATACATTGCATAATTTTATTCGTTATTAACATAAATATCTTGTATAAATTCATAACAATCTTTGGGTGATACTAATACATTGACGCGCAAAAGTGGGGGATAAAAAACGTTTCAAAATACCACATTTTAACAATAGATTGCACTGTTGTTACCCTAAACTAGTTTTTCACAACATTTATATAGTTTTCAAAAATTGATTTTATTATATTTTTCAAAAAATTGCATTTAATTTTGCACGCCATTGTATTTCGGGCCTAAGAATAACATTTTTTACGTCTGATATTTACTGTTTTGTATTATTTTTGTATAATAGGAGTATAAGTGCCACTTGGCTAAGTTTTAAAAATACATAATCATATTAAAACTACAGATAATGCAATTCACGAGTACGCTTTCCGCCCTTTATTACATTATTAGCGATCGATATAGAACGTACAGTACGTTCCTTACCGAGCTTATGTTACGCGTCAAACTTATACGGTTACAGGACCCTTATTCTCTAAAGTAACACAAACATAGATCGCGGTACATATAATTATGAAGTTGGATTACGTTGTCTCGTGGACATGAAAAACACTGAAAAATGTTACATTTACAATTTTCAGTTTCATTTTATAACAATACTATGACCATTTTCATGGAAAGAACACGCACCATTTGTGTTAGAATATAAAATAAGATGTCCTGTGTCGTAACGTCTGACCAACACCAGAACAAAATATAATTTCAAACATAAAATTTGTAAATAAAGGGTGGAGCGCTGATATTATCCTTGAACTGGTATATCTATTTGTATTTATATCCATTACATAACTTATACTTCAATTTCATACGCGTATAAGAGATTTCACAACATACTAAAAAATAACATTCTAAAAATATATTCAAAATGGTGGCATGAAAATTCAGAAAGCATTCTCATGTGATATACCATGATCTGCTTCTCCCTCTATTGTTGGGGTATGAGGGAGACGGAGAACATTATTATAATACTAGCTGAACCCGCTACTTCGTTCGCGTAAGCAGATGTTACTGACTTATACATTAATTGGAAGTATCGTACGTCAAATATTTGGATAAGTAGTCATTGAAAAACCTTTGAGTTTGAGTGAATTTGTTTTTCCACACAAAAAAAATATTTAATTTTATCATCTTTATTTTTCTTTTTTTAAACAAAATCAAACATACTTTAGTAAGGTTTCGTAGTATCGAACATAGCCGCAAGTGTTAAGTTTGTAGGATTTTTATAGGGTACATTATGAAAAGTCTGAAGCTAATGTGCATGATCTGATACCTATTTACCTATTTCTTTTTATCCGCAAGCTGTTTTCTAGCTGTTACCCGCGACTTCGCCGGCGTAAAATTTTGAACGAAGCCTGTGTGGAATCAAAATAATTAAAATTTTGAGTGTTAACGATATTCAAGCAAGTTGAACCCGTAAATCTAAGCCAAGTCCTAGTGAAATGTTAATGTATGAATTTAATTGTAGGTAACACACAAAAAAATTAAGAACGAAAGAATCCAAATTTGGCATCATAATCCTTTTAGCAGCAAAAACTTATTAGTACAATTTAGAATACCAGTAACGCCACCGTGATGAAAGAAAAAATAAATACCACAATAGCAAAACATCGATTTAAAGGGCCTTTAGTGCTTTTAGATTTAAACTGGCATTAGCGCCGTCTAATGAGAATATTATGTTGCTTGTTATTTTGATTGTGAACGCAAATCACCTATATTATCTACGCCAAAACGGGTGCATATTTTTTCATTTTTGGCTTTTACCTTACCATCACGTCAAGTTCCTGACGAAAATATATGCTTATATTAATATGGAGTTAAATGAAAATGTAGACTTATTAGCCCATGTGAAATTTTAGACTCTAAACTATATGTGTTTCGTATGTCAACCCATATCGTTGTGCCGATTTGACGTGATAGTTAATATTTGGTTCCTTAGGGCCCATGCTTCTTTTCAGGTTGATAGGTAATAAATACATAAATGTGGTATTTCAGACTATGAGTTATTTCTGTTTCAATTTTCTACCAAATTTGCTTAGTCTTTCCTACGTCACAGTAACCTATAAGTAACCGATTTGCTATTTCTGAGTTCAAACTACGTGTGTTTCGAATTCCATCCAAATATGTTCAGCCGTTCCAACGCTGTCCTGTAAATATTATGAATGTCACTGTTTGGATGTTTGTTACGTAATACATAGAGTACTTATACATAGGCAATGTTTAGCCTATGTGTTCTTCCAGACTGTAATCTAATTCTATTTCAAATTTCAACCCGATTACTTGATACGTCCCGCCATGATTAAAGCGGCAATAGAAATACATCATCTGCGAAAATTTCAACTGTCTAGCTATCACCGTTCTTGAGATACAGCCTGGTGACAGACGGACGGACGGACGGACGGATAGCGAAGTCTCAGTAATAGGGTCCCGTTTTTACCCTTTGTGTACGGAACCCTAACAACGGTCTGCTTCGGTCACCGAAGCTTGTTGAACACTACCTTTAAATTTTAAACAGTATTTGGATTGAAATAATACATTTTCGAATAAGTTACGGCTGGTCTAGTAAGTTACAGCTGACCTAATCGGGAGAACGGCGACTGTCGATCCGGAGACCCAGGGTTCAAAACCACGCGCACCACTATCTTTTCAGAGTCATGTTCGTAATGCCGGTAATTAAAACGGTGAAGGAAAACACCGTGAAGAAACCGAAATCTACCTATAATCTAAGTTCTAAGTCATATGTCATCCACCAACCGACACTGGGCTAGCGTGGTGGATTATAGCCTTGTCTCTCTCCTTGCGAGAGAAGGCCCCGACGCCCAGCAGTGGGAACATTTAATGGGTTGTTTATGCTGCTACTTATTATGCTGATATGTTTTCTCAAAATACAAAAATCTACTTCAATGACAGGTAATTTAATTCTGTCATTCGACTAAATTTTATAAGAAGGTATAACTATGTCGTACACATAAATCTTAGCTGATTTTAGTTTTTTGTTGATATTTGAAAAACTACCGCCCTGTTTTCGATATCTAAGATCACCTCTAAAGTATTTTCTACCAAACAAAAAAGGAATTATCAAAATCAACTAACAATTAGCGGAGTTATCGCGTAAAATAAAACCAAATAAAAAAACATGCAACCCGATTGAGAACATCCTCCTTGTTTGAAGTCGATTATGAAGTCCGAATGATGTTTGTTTTTCCACACAAAAATATATTTTTGACAATTATTTTGTCATCCAAGACGACGCGACGCGATCACGTGGGCACTTTCTAGTATCTAGAATCTAGATATTCTGTGGATCGTCTGTGATACACAGAATACTTAGAAGTTAGTATGTACCGAACGCGCCGCGCGTGTCGTTATTATTTAATGTTTGTGTAATTTCCGAACCAACAGACCGATATTGTTCAAATTTTGACGGGACAATATAAAAAATGTGTTCTTTCTAACAAAAAAAGAATTAATGAAATTAAGCAACGCAAACATGAGTTACAGCTAAATACACATTCTGACTTTCACCCCCTCCCGCACGAAAACCGATCAGAATTTGGGGCTCAAAAGTAGCCTACAGCAATGTCCTTAGTATAAACTAAAATCATGCCAAGTTTCAGTTGAATTGAATCAGTAGTTTCGGCGTGATGCGTGATCCCTATACAGAAAGACAGACAGACAGACAGACAGACAGACAGACAGACATGAAAGAAAAAAAATGCAGTTTCGCCATCAGTAACGACTATGGAGTGCCCCAAAAAAATTTTTTTCAAAATATCTTCAATGTACAGAATTCGACCCGTTACAGTTTTATTATAAGTATAGAAGAATGGTCAAAGAACTAATGTTATTTAGCAATTACGTTATTTGATAGGCAGATGGCATTGCAACCTCGCCTCTACGGTCGTCACTCACAAGGCGTACATTATCGCACATAGTCACATCGACAGTTAACGTAATCACATTTAACGCAGTAAACAGTTAACAATGACTAAAATTTCGTTATAATACTGAAATTTTGAAACGAGTACCAAAATATGTTGTATTATTGAAATTAAAAGTATCGAGTTTCAAACACACAAATTGACATAACTTATTTTATCGATAAGATTTAGTTAAAAAATAGCAAAAAATTGGCGTTCCAAGAATTGATATCGATTGCGAATCTAACAAAGAGAGGTCTTGTTTTTAAATTCTGAGATTTTTTCCATTGAAAAATATAAGGAATTACTACTCCAATATACATTAAACAATATATTATACAGGAATAGTAAATCAAATAATATATTTTTCAATGGAAAAATTCCAAAAGTAAAAAATTCACCTCTTTTTGTATTGCGGAGGAAGACAAACATATATTTTCCGTATAATTACTTTTGTACAAATAAAATATTATAGAAATACTAGCCATAATATTTAAACATAAGTTTCTAAAACTGTGTGTCAATAAAAGAAGACCACAAAAAAATATTTGAAAAAAAAGCCTAAAAATATGTCATTTAAATCGAGTTCTTACTAAAACAAAAGTACTCCATAGACCGGAACAATTTGTGAGTCTATAAATAAAAATACTTAAAGCTACTCTTGCATAATTTAAGTTTTGAGTTTTATTAATTATTTTGGCACAGATAATATAGAAAATCGAAAACTTTAGTCATTGTTTGAGAAGATTCCCTAACAGATCTAAAACATTTAAAGAATAAGGATATCATCCATGGACGATAGAGCATAAAAGTTGTTTTCATTGTTCACACATTTACCCAATTTAGTTTATCGTATTATCCGCACTATATGCTTCTAAATGTATCTGTTCTTTATCACATAAGAAAGTGACATTTAAAGTCCCCACAGTAACTGTTTTAATCGTCTGCCAACATCTAAGGCCGCATAGTTTATTAACCCAAAAATAACTGATGTAATTCGGGTTTGTTTGTTGTAAACCTAAAAACCTTCGACATTTCGCAGTGCTAAAACGAGAAAAATTTATACATAAACATAGCTCTGGCCCATTCTCACAAGACTACAGAACGCGACAATTTTACATTGCAGTTCACTTGCTTCGATGTTTAGTGCGTGGATCAATATGTGATGTCATTTTAAACTACAAAGAAAAAATAAATAAATAAGACTATCACAGACACATGAGTCAAACATTCAAACCAATCAGTGCTAAGGAAATAACAAACAACTCCAATAAGACTTCAGAATTCAAATTGTTTCTGATAAACACTGTCCAATGACAGATCAAAGTGTATTGCAGTAAAGTTCTGTGATTGGTCAGTCGGTAGGGACTAACCAATGATGGAACACATTCTTGTAAAAGTTACAAAGAAATATTATACACTAAATTATGAGTCATAAGATTCAGTTTATAATCAAATGTGGCCCTTGAGAAGAGCCACAAGAAGGAGGTGTGCTATGTCAATTATCTTTGATGACTACTCTATCTATATATCTACCACGATAAACACGACAAGTAGACAATTTATTCTATTCATTTCAGTTGTTAATATATTACACGTCTACGTACGACACGTTGTCGTAAAATTGCCATGTTTCCACGGTAGACATTTACCAGGGTTCTTTCTGAGTGGTATCAAAGATAATATTCACAAATTTAGCTAAACCTACAAATAATGATACCTATAGAACAATCACTTCATGGAACACGTAATGATCTACAATCACGAAACCCCCGAAATCGGAAAATAATGTGTATGTATATTCCAGCAGAAAAGCCTCTATTTCCTAACGAATAAAGTTTTTTTTTCTGACGCAGGTTGTAGAAAGTTTGCAATGTCACACTATCATCCTATGTTATAAGGTCTATTTTGATCTGGCAGAGTTGATCATTTAATTTTTTTATAATGTCCGACTATCATATGAAAATAGATCTTAGCACACACTTCAAGTGTTTTAATCTTATGAAAACTAACGTGGTTGTTATACATTTCTAACTAATTAACGGATTACTCACTATGATGTGATGCAGTATAAACGGAAAATCTACAACGTAAGTAAATTTTAAATTTTTGAAGTGAAAACTTCTTTTGGCGCGGCACAGACAGATTTTTCGTGGGTTGTGAATTGAATTCTAGCGTGACGCTCGGGAATGATAAGAAGTCTTCGAGTAAACTTGGGACCACGGCCATTGGCCAGCTAGAAATGCGTCAGCATTTCCCATTGGCCATCCAGAAACGCGTCAGCATTTCTAGATGGTCGTGCCCATAGCCACGCCCTCTGGTTTCACCCGCGTAGTTTCCAAAGAAACAGATCCTGAGTTATAAGTTTTCACTTCTATCGGCAGTTCCTATGACTGCAAACATTTTTTTCTTGTATTATTTTTTATTGTATTTGTTATTTTTATTTACTCTCTCTCTCCTTTTCTTTCGTTTGAAATTAAAGAGAGAGAGAGAGAGAGATCTATAGCAAATTTTTAACCGATTTAGTTGGCCGAAAAGCGAACACGGTTGCACACAATCCCTTTGAAAAAGACCGTCGAATGCGGCTGAAACTTACACCGATTTTTACGACTATATCACACGCGAGTAACCTGATAATTAACTAAAGATTGTTTTTGATGTTTTAAATAATTGCATTCCCAGTTACATTTCTATAAGTATTATTGTTTGTATCCTAAAACTAATCACATACATACATCGCAGCTACTCTCACACGTCTCAAACGCAAACACTGTGGCAGTGTGACTACACCTAAAAGACTAATAACACATTGACCTCAACCCAACTTTATCAAATCAGAAGCACTTCAAATTGAAGCTTTCTTCAAATTCAAATGATAGGCGATTTATTGCTTTTTATTTATTAAAGTTTTGTTTTAAATAAATGCTTAGTTAATAGAGTTAATTGCGTATAACTTTAATCTAATGTATATTGTTTTTGAGCCCAACGATCGTCCGACATGTGACTGGTATGTCCAGCTCAGTTCCATAACAAATTGGACACCTTATGGGTCACATCAGGAAGACTACTACGTCTACGAAAAACGTAATTTAGAAATAAACTCGCGACTTTCCTACTCCGGAGGGTCTGCCGCCTACTTAAAACTGTCTTAGCTTTGATATTGCTGTCTCCTTTCTATTCGCTTGAAATTATAGAGACAGCACTAGCAAAGCCATAGCCGACTTAGTTAGGCGGTAGGCGGTTCTACTTCGATCCGTCGTTTCCGTCCGTATGTTCTAAGCCTACTCTAATTAGAGTAGGCTTAGAACATATAAACGTCTAACAATGTTCGATCGGACGAAACTAAGTAGAACCGGAGTAGGAAAGTCGCGAGTTTATTTCGAAATTACGTTTTTCGTAGAAAGAGAGTAGACTGTTATTCCTACTATTTGTGTTTCTGATGCTATCCACTAAGGCGGCAGAACCCAAATGTCGCTGATGGTACAACCTCGACAGACATATTTAACATTGGTCTATTTTAACTCTTTCAAGACATGATAAACGGAGGGAGAGAAGGATGACCTTTGCTCAACATTGGAACACAGTGGGCTCATAATAAATACAGTATGGTTTTATAACATCCCGTTGTTTCTGTGTACTATTTTGAGGACAATTATCGTAATGTCATTTGCTAATGAATTTTATATTAATGTTGTGAGAAATTTAGATCATGTTTTTTGTGATGTTTTCAATGTGTTTTTAGTCTGTTTGATTTAATTATTCTACAGATTGGTGTTTTAACTTACATATTTGAACTTTGAAATAGGATTTATGATGAATTGTATGTGAGTGAAGATTTGGGAGTGTGTGAAAAGGTGTAAGAGATTGTAACTAAATACAGCTCGGAATGAACAAAAAATGTGGGACAGAAAACCTGAAAAGTCTTTTGTAAAAAATTACAACTATAGTAATTATTCGGCAGTATAAATCGTATCAATCTTGTGCAAAAATCAAACCATAACAAAGTAAAAAAATCCGTGACATATGAAGTTATGATACAATACCGAAAATGTTTGCAAGTTATAGCTTTTAGAAGAATTAACAAGAAAACAAGATAATCTGCATGAATATGCCTTACCGATCACTCGCTATAATACCAACCTCCTCGGTAAGAACGATTAGGTTGATAGCGCGCGACAGTTAGCGTGATCAGCAACCAGATCAAGATATACAATAAAACGAATGAACATTAACACTAAAACGCCTAAATTATAAATCAATCTAAATGCACAAACTTTTTTTGATAAATAAGATTAAATAAACTACCTAAATATTTGAGAAATATTCTAATATCATGAGGCGTTTTCAGATACAGGAAAATAATCGAAACCCTAGCATAAGTTATTGAAAGACTCAATAACTTATTTTTGGCCAAATCCAAGACTATATTAAATTTGTGTTTGGCTCGAAGGACGAACATTTTTACAAATTACGTACATTCGAAAACTGTTTTTTTTTTGGTCGGATGGGGGTAGGTAGCAGTTTTTTTTATCTTCCCTTTACTTTTCAGGCAGATAAAGACTTACTGACTGACATAGTGATCTATCAACGCATAACCCAAACCACTAGAGGGATCGGGCTGGATTACATCGAATGGAATAAGCAAATATTAGTAGCGTGAATGTAAAATAACCATCATCTAGTAAGTTATTGGAATTCAATTATTGTCAGTACTATTATTGTTTCTTCTGAAAACGGCTCATTATATCGAAATATTCGCAACGATTCTGGTCTATCATTTTTTTAATTTTACTCTAGTACGCAAAATAAAGTCGCGAGGGCTGCATAAAAGTCACTTTGAGGTGATGTTTGTTAAGGCAGCTATACACCAATTAACCTTTAAGCTACAACAACAAAGATGAAACTTCTTTGTTTATTTTGTAAAGGTCGAGTTTAAGATTATTTTTTTATACGGCCAGGAATTTCCATGTTTCGTAATTAAATCTATCAAAACTCGTCTCTGTCTCTTTGTATCAGTGTGCAGGAGCTTGGAGTGTTGATAGATTAAATTACGAAATAGGGAAATTCCTGGTCGTATAAAAAAATAATCTTAAACTCGACCTTTCAAAAATAAGCACTAGTGACGTCAACTTAATGTATAAATTCCTACTCCCTGTACCTACTAACGACTGAGAAACTTTCTAATCGATACAATGGAATTTTAATAAAGGAGTTTTTATAATACTATATAGCTAATAATAAGGACAGGCCAATGGTTATATACCATCAGAAATTATGCTTCAACATGACTAATTCTTATTCCTGGCTATCCATCCTACTATTAAAATGTCAATGTTTAGATATTTGTTACTAAATCACGTCGAAACGTCTGAAGGGATCGGGATGATATAAGAGGCACGGGATAATAACTGAACCGGGAACGCGGGTAAAACCGCGGTGCGCTACTAGTAAATATATAATTAATAATTATCATCTTTTACTAACATCTCTGTGTAATTGTATTCTTTTTTTTTCTCAGTAATGATTGCGGGTGATGAATTGGATATGTAACAATAATGAACATCTTACACTGTGGGTTTTCATTGCAACAATCAGAATGCTTCTAATGCTACAATTGCCACTCATACTTTGCAATAAGCGTGACAATGATAGCAATTTAATTTATATTGTAATTTTAAAAAAATGATACAAGAGAATCGTGTATCGTTCATATCAGCCGCCTAAAAATTTTCCTATAATTTTTTTAGCTACAGTTTTTTATAATTTAGAACAGTCCGGTAAACCGTTAACCTGAAGGTACGTTTTTTGAATTTAGAAAAGGAACTTAACTATTGTCGGCGTCTTTGTTATTGAATTCATTAGCCAAGGCCAACAATACTGTTCACTTAACTTGATAATTTTCAAAAAATGACTTCAGAATAATGGATACTGATTTCTTTTTTCATATATTAGAAATTCTATAATAGAGACACGCTGACGCACTGCATAAAGGAACGCGGGTAAAACCACACAGCGCTGCTTGTTTTTCTATACATATATATGAAAAAAGAAATCGCCCAGACCTTTATTTCAATAAGAGATTCGCTTACTCACTAACTATTCAAATTATTCACATTACCGTAATACATAGATAACAATAAAAGGCATATCGCGACACTACCGACAAACGCTTGCTGCGGGTTGGAATAGCATCCTACCCTATACGGCACAAGTAAATTTCTTCTAGTATTTTATTATACATAGCTATAACAATTATAGTATTAAAATTAACGTGGTTGTTACACATATTTAATTGGATAACGGGACACTCACGTATATATGGTCGGTCAATCCGACTCGAGTATATTGGTAGATTATAACAATATTGGTAGATATTGTTATATTATCATATACCACTTTGTTGTGGTCAAGCGATCGAGTGACGCTTCTTGGCGTAGCTATCTTCATTTAGCACGCTACGCGAAAACTATTATCAAGTTAATAATAATGTAGGTACTGATTATTTATTTGTAGTGTGCCCAAAAAAGATGAAAGAATTTCTAGAAAGTGCACACATTTTTTTTAGTATTAAAAAGACTACTCGTATACGATAAACTGATAGCTTATTTAATTTTGCTCTTTCAAATACAACCTACAGGGTCAATAACAGTTGATCTACTGAGACAATTAATTTGCTTCTATGGAGTGAATACTCAAAGTGCAGTGGGACTAAATAACCCATCAGTGGGCCCATAAAGTGGGCTCTTTTTACTACACCAACCCGAATCAGCAAGCGTACCAACAAAATACAACATCATATTGCATGCCAAAGTACCGTACATTAGGTAAAACTACACATTACAAGTACTCATTGGCCCTTTCTCTATTTTTACTATGTGATGCTTATTTGTATGATATAGGGTTTTTTTAGTTACTTGTCCACTCTTGTGACAGGTTTGAATTGGTTTACGATATAAGTTGCATGATACACAATGTGAGGGTTTGATACTCATAGACGTTTGATATCACATAAGAGTTGGCGTTTTTTTTATTATTATAGGTTTACGCTTGCTCGACACCTAGCTTGATGTTAAGTGACGATGAAATCTACAATGGAACGTGTTGAAATATAAGAAACCAATTCACTCTCAATTTGAAAACACCAAGATTTTCACATAAACAAGATGGGAATAAGAAAAACCAATGATCAAAACAAAAAATCAATGCCAACAAGATAAAAAACAAAACAAGAGTGTATTAAATTTGTCACAACTGGAATATTATATATTACTTTAAAATCAGTGAAGTTGTTCCATCGACAAACCCTTTCCCTGTCACCACAGAAAAAACTCAAATCGATAACCAACATCAAACAAGTCCCGTTATTTGCGGATCTAGCTCAATTACAGAAAAACTACAAAATATATGTATTTCAAAAGAGTTCTGACTATATCATAAGCTCTATGTAGCAATAAATTTACTAGCCAATTAGGCATTTTCAAGATTTACCTGTCAAAGACAGAAACTTCACAAAATAAGCCATTGGCGCCCACCTATGATGAAATTGAGAGCTTTCTTTAACGTTGGCAGCTCTGGGCCTCTGGGATCCTTACTCTATAAGAAGGCCTAAAAATCGTTAAACCCAATACTAAGATCAGGTTAGTTATTATAGAAAGCTTCTCAATCAGTATTACTTATCAAGGATTGATAATCTGTATTAATTTGTGAATTTCAAACATTTGCAAAATGCCATATAAATTTCATTTCATCCATTTATAGTTTATCTGTAAATAAGCATTGGAAAACAGTTATGAGGTAAACTATAGTAGCTCAGGTCCACTCTTACATGTATGGGTATGATTTACATATCATTTGTATGTTTTTTTTATTTTAAATAGACTTGACTAATTAATCATCACCTCCCATCCCAAGCAAATGTAAGGAGACAACTAATGTAATTGGAACAGTTATCGAAATTATTATGATCATAATGATTCCGGGAAATTTAGGTGTAGTTTGGAGAAAGTTACTGTTAACTTTTATAAACTGTAAAATCATTACATCCATTTAGATACAAACTGTATTTGAATTTATAATCTCATTCATTATAATCAACCAAAACCATAACCATGGTACATATTTAATTGTGTAATTTAGTAATATAGAATAAAAGCAAAATAGTATATTATAGACAATTTTGAAGTGTAGTTGACACCGTAAAATTGAGAACACTAGGTACTTTCAATTTAACAGTGACATTTACATGACTCACAGATCAACCATAGCCTTTAAACAGAATAGGACTATTCAACATAGCATAGGTAATAAGAATAATTATGTAACAATATATACCAAATCACGCAATAACTGTTTGTATCAT